>LBNU01011314.1:22888-104140 GCA_014162995.1 Artemisia annua
TATAAACCCCAACCTTCCCAAAGGGGAAGTCCGCGATGGTGTCATTGGGACCTGGCACCTCTGGGTGCAGGGCCAATGGGATGAAATAGTCCTAGGTGAACTGCGTCAGTTCCTCCTCGGACATATTGGCAGTAAAGTCATGTAATTACAGAACCATTTTTTCTAAAATTAAGCGCACGCGCTGATTACCTAAGGTATACAAGGTTGTTTGAAAGGAGATTTCGAAGCTTTGCAAATGGAGATAAGAACGTTTTACTGTGATAATCACAGTAAAAAGGGGGAAGGTGGTTATATAATATTCCACTCACCACAGATGCGCGACACGTGTAACCCACTAACTCAGATCGTGTGGCTGGGAAATGAAACGGTACAGGACACGTGGATGGCCTCTCCATTTACCAAGGTACATAAAGTGAACTTTTTTGGACTAGATACATGTTACGTGTATTTTGGCGGTTTAAAGTCGAATTTTTCCCGCGTACGCGTTGGGAATAATTTGGACACGGTTATTAGTCTAGCATCCGCAGGTTTTTAACCTGCGCACACTAGACTGGGGGGACATGATGACGTATAGTCTATATCCGGGTCACGAATCCGAATATCATGCCTCACTAACATTTAAGCCCACTACGTGTAGGCTACCATGATAATGGTTTGGGCTCACGAGGCCCAAACCCAAGGTTATTTATGGATTTGATACAAGATATCTCCTAAATAAGGAGATATATATCAAATATCCGATATCGGTGGATACACCGAAGAGTGAGGAACACGAAACTTATCGGTTCCGTGTGTATATATAGGGCATCATAGCTCTCGTCAAAGGTACGACTCACAACCCTAATTCTTCACAACCCTAAATCGATTACTTACTCTCATGCCGGAGGATAATCGGGGGAAACAATCCCTCGATAAGCCTAACGGTGTCTGTTTGTTTTCTTAGTGCGCAGGTCTCAAAGCATTAAGATCTAATTGGTACGAGAACAGGAAC
Source organism: Artemisia annua (assembly GCA_014162995.1). Taxonomy (NCBI): domain Eukaryota; kingdom Viridiplantae; phylum Streptophyta; class Magnoliopsida; order Asterales; family Asteraceae; genus Artemisia; species Artemisia annua. The sequence goes on from LBNU01011314.1 coordinate 23,880, forward strand.
CCAAACAAGGAACGCCCAACTTTTGTATCAACATGTATTATTATTATTATTATTATTATTATTATTATTATTATTTCATTAAACTAGTTACTCTATTAAAATGTTCATAATTACGGAGTATAATATATCATATATCATTCATTAGTTATGTTGTCGTTATTAGTTTTTAAGCATGGGCTAAATATACATACCTCAAATCAATGACAACAAAAAGGAATACTTTGAAACAAATGTTTAGCAAAATTATACACAATTACAACCCAAAAGATTTAAAGACAAATGTTTAAAATTTTAAACTCCGTAACAACACACGGTTTAAATCCTTGTCCTTATACAAAAAGGACTAAATTTAGTGTTACTCATTACTTAAGAAGATGTATTTAGAGTAAGTTGCATTTTTTCAAGTGCTTGTGCATTGGTCTTCGCAAACTACACAATAATCATATTCTATAACCAAAATTTGAAATGTTTCCTATATCTTGCCCACGTAAAATTCAACACACATCGTTCGGTTCTTTTTGAATATGTAAGCACATGTTGATATAACTGACATCTCGGATCTTGCCACTGTCAGGAGCATGGATGTCGAGAATTCCCTCAATTGGTAGACCCAAAAACAAGTCAAGATTTTGATTTTCTAAAAATGTTTTAGAATCGTTCACTTTTGTGTTGTCTATTTTTGACGTAATAAGTTTTTGTGTGTAGCTTCAAAACGAAATTATTACAACCAATGCTCTATTATTGATGTCAAAATGAAATGGGGTAATACCAAAAAAACGCACTATACTTGTAAAAAATAGTACTTTTGTGCATCGAACTTTTTTTTTCCTCATTGGTGTACTAAATTTGCATTTTTTGCCTCTTTTACGCATTTTCGTACAATTTTATGACATTTTTGCCCCTGAATTTTCAAAGATTTGAGGGGCAAAATCGTCCCAAAGTGCGTAAAAGAGGCCAAAAATTTGAAGTTTAGTACACCAATGAGGGAAAAAAAAGTTCGATACACAAAAGTACTATTTTTGACAAGTATAGTGCGTTTTTTTGGTATTAGCCCAAATGAAGTTACCACAGTTTATTATTTTTATTATAAACAGACAGTCGATTGCGTGTCGATTCAGGTTATCAATCGTAAACCTTTTTGCCCCTAACTACTTTTATTAAACCCTGTAGGTAGTTTTTTTTGGTAATGATATTGGAATGAAGCAAGTACAGTAATATAAGACTTATATTAACGATAAAATATTGAAATAACCGATTTTATTTTATTTTATTTTTATTTTTATTTATTATTATTTTTTTTTTTGCCGGCGACATTTAATTATCTCATATTATTTATACCACATATCTATCTCATATGTTTTAAGCAAGACTTGAACCCACATCATTTGATTAAAGAAAGCTTCTCACACGACATAGGGTACTATTCGGACACAAGTCTTTTGGTAACCGGCCGATGAATATTACTCGTTCGTTCTGAATTTGTAATTATTTGTAATTTATATTTTGACACTAATGGATTGCGACATTCGATATACGAAGAAAAAAAATATGTTTTGTGTAGATAACTAGATACTTAAAAGTCTAGAAAGAGTTTTATTAAAGAAAAATCTAGAAAGAGTTCTAAAGTCTTCCAAATGTGCGTCAATTTAATAATTTATAATAAAACAACTAATTATTGACTCGTGTCACTCGAAAATTATCAGCTAAAAGTCAAAATTACACATCTGTTTTCCTTTTATTTTCAACAACGGAGGTCTCATCTTTTTTAACACTGATTTGGCTCTGTCTAATCCTCTAACACTATAAATGTCTCTTTTTAAGAAAACACGCTTTTTAGAGCCAATCCTCTAACACTATAAATGTCTCTTTTTAAGAAAACACCGCTTTTTAAAATTGATATAATTTAATAACTTGACTAAAATCATTGTTTTGTATTTTAAACTTTAAAGCACAAGGATGTGTCAAAACTTGCATAAGTTGGCTTTTCGGATTTTGTCTCTTAAAAATATATTTTGTTTTTGGAACGCCGTTTTACATGAATCTTAGACTAATTTCATTTATTTTAGCTAAATTAAAACTACTATTTAGTCATCATATTGAGGGAAAACTAAAATACATATTTATAAGTAGAGTTCATCTTTTGTGTTTTTTCCACGGTTTTATGAATGGGTGAATCGGTGGTGGTGATCACCAATTAAAATGAAGGTGGTGATCGAGCGTATTTTTGTGTGTGTGAGTGTGTAGTACTTAAGTATGTTTATATTTTAGTATAGTATATATAGATATATGGTAAAGAATGCAGTGACTATTACGAGAGTAAAGATTGTCTATATGTGCTCACAAACATAATGAATGCGATAGTGACCACTACTCCCGTTAATATCAAATAACAAATTAACTTTTCTATGGAATAGTAAAAAATTAAATCGCCGTTTTAGAAAAGTTCTATAAAGTAACAACTATCTTTTTTATTTTAACTAGAAATCTATTATAGTTAATTTCTTTATGTAAATGCTTATAACGTAACTCTATTACTACTATCTATACTACTATATAAAGCATTTAAGTTGTGGGCTTCACCAAAAATTAAAATAAGGAGCTCTAATCATGGTGTGACATGTGTCACTTTTCAACTAAAAATCTATACTACTAAGATAAAGAACTCCAATTATAGTGTGACATGTGTCACTTCGCAACTAAAAAATTATCTTTATTTTCAAATTGAAATATATATATATATATATTTTATGCTTTTTAATTCAACATCCATTTTGATATATTTTTTTGAGTTTTTAGATTTTACATTTTTAGTGGTTTATTTTATTTTCATTCAAATCTTTTCTACATTTTTAATGATGTCACGGGAAAGCTAAGCAAACACATACAACTAACACATATACATAGGAGTGTTGTGAAACGAATTTACTAAGCGGGTAAGGAATTGCGAGGAGAGTTGAGTTAGCTATATATTTATCGTCGCCGCTGTACGCGGGTATCTGACTAGTTATTTTAAAAACAGATTTACAATCCACTTACATTACAACTATCTTACATAATTTTTTCAGACGACACTAAACACCTTACCTGCTTACCCCTTGTTACATCATTTTTCAAAAAGATCATTGTTAAACCAAGTGATCTCTAAACATATAACTTAAATAAAAAAGACATACTAAAATGACAAAGTAAACAAAAACCACAAATTGCGATATTAACATTCATAATACTAGTTATAATGCCCGCGCACGCGCGGGTTTTTTTTAAATTTTTTGAATGATATATTTTTATTTATTAAAAAAGTAATAATTTAATTTTTATTTTGTTTGATTTATGATTTTTAATTGTAGTTTTTTATGATTAAAGATAATCATTTAAATCTTATCTATATTTTTTGTATTTATCTTCTACTTGTATAGTATATCAACAAAACGAATTTAAAAACTTATAAATTAAATAATAATTAAAATATTGCCTAATAAGGAAATATTCTTTTTTTTTAAAATGACAAAGTACCCACTAGGGGTTTTGTTTTATTATATAAGAGATACGTATACAATAGCTGCAATATTAACCTTTACTGATAATATATACAGAGTACTATATAATTGTTGATTAATAATAATAATAATAATAATAATAATAAGAATAATAATAATAATAATAATAATAATAATAATAATAATAATAATAATAATAATAATAATAATAATAATAATAATAATAATAATAATAATAATAATAATAATAATATATTAAAAAAAATACCTTGACCTAAAATACAATTGTAGGCATATTTACAAAGTAATTACTATTTACTATTAATCATTCATTATTTTCTTCTAGTAATTCTTTTGATGATACACAAACATGGGAAAACAAGTAAATGAATACACATCTATAAACTTTTACCAATTATGAAAAACAAATACTTGGCAATACTAACTATTAATACAAATTTATAGAAAAAAATTCCAAATACCTATAACTATAACCATTAACTAGTATTTTATATAACTATGACATCATATCAAAACAAAATACTGTAAAAAAAAGTTACGTAACTTTTTAATTTCTAGTACGTACTAATTACGCGGGAAAATAATTAGGTAGTTTTTTTGGTAATGATATTGGAATGAAGCAAGTAATATAAGGGTGCGTTTGGTTCATGCTTTTGGAGGGAATGGAATGAAAGAAAGATTAAAACCTATGTTTGGTTTCTAGGCGGGGCCCACAATTTGGGAATGAGGGAATGAGGGAATGATAGATTTCATTCCTACCTTAGTTGGGTGGTTTCACTTGAAACCTGCGGGCCCCATTTTTTTTCATTTCCCACATCTTTCAAACCTTTCCCAAATCCGAATCCAATCCCAATCCCACTTACGAACCAAACGCACCCTAAGACTTATATTAACGATAAAATATTGAAATAAACGAATGATGATTTTTTATTTTTTTTTTATTTTATTTTTTATTTTTTTTAGGGTTTTTGGTTTGACGGCGACATTTAATTATCTCATATTATTTATACCACATATCTATCTCATATGTCTTAAACAATACTTGAAAATCATTTGATTAAAGAAAGCTTCTCACACAACATAGGGTACTATTCGGACATAAATCTTTTGGTAACCGGCCGATGGATATTACTCATTCGTTCTGAATTTTGTAATTATTTTTAATTTATATTTTGACACTAATGGATTTGCGACATTCGATATACGAAGAAAAAAAATATGTTTTGTGTAGATAATTAGATACTTAAAAGTCTAGAAAGAGTTTTATTAAAGAAAAATCTAGAAAGAGTTCTAAAGTCTTCCAAATGTGCGTCAATTTAATAATTTATAATAAAACAACTAATTATTGACTCGTGTCACTCGAAAATTATCAGCTAAAAGTCAAAATTACACATCTGTTTTCCTTTTATTTTCAACAACGGAGGTCTCATCTTTTTTAACACTGATTTGGTTCTGTCTAATCCTCTAACACTATAAATGTCTCTTTTTATGAAAACACGCTTTTTAGAGCCAATCCTCTAACACTATAAATGTCTCTTTTTAAGAAAACACGCTTTTTAAAATTGATATTAATTTAATAACTTGACTAAAATCATTGTTTTGTATTTTAAACTTTAAAGCACAAGGATGTGTCAAAACTTGCATAAGTTGGCTTTTCGGATTTTGTCTCTTAAAAATATATTTTGTTTTTGGAACGCCGTTTTACATGAATCTTAGACTAATTTCATTTATTTTAGATAAATTAAAACCACTATTTAGTCATCATATTGAGGGAAAACTAAAATACATATTTATAAGTAGAGTTCATCTTTTGTGTTTTTTCCACGGTTTTATGAATGGGTGAATCGGTGGTGGTGATCACCAATTAAAATGAAGGTGGTGATCGAGCGTATTTTTGTGTGTGTGAGTGTGTAGTACTTAAGTATGTTTATATTTTAGTATAGAATATATAGATATATGGTAAAGAATGCAGTGACTATTACGAGAGTAAAGATTGTCTATATGTGCTCACAAACATAATGAATGCGATAGTGACCACTACTCCCGTTAATATCAAATAACAAATTAACTTTTCTATGGAATAGTAAAAAATTAAATCGCCGTTTTAGAAAAGTTCTATAAAGTAACAACTATCTTTTTTATTTTAACTAGAAATCTATTATAGTTAATTTCTTTATGTAAATGCTTATAATGTAACTCTTTTACTACTATCTATACTACTATATAAAGCATTTAAGTTGTGGTCTTCACCAAAAATTAAAATAAGAAGCTCTAATCATGGTGTGACATGTGTCACTTTTCAACTAAAAATCTATACTACTAAGATAAAGAACTCCAATTATAGTGTGACATGTGTCACTTCGCAACTAAAAAATTATCTTTATTTTCAAATTGAAATATATATATATATATATATATATATATATATATATATATATATATTTTATGCTTTTTAATTCAACATCTATTTTGATAATTTTTTTGAGTTTTTAGATTTTACATTTTTAGTGGTTTATTTTATTTTCATTCAAATCTTTTGCTACATTTTTAATGATGTCACGGGAAAGCTACGAGAAACTTAAGCAAACACATACAACTAACACATATGCATCGGAGTGTTGTGAAACAAATTTACTAAGCGGGTAAGGAATTGCGAGGAGAGTTGAGCTAGCAATATATTTATCGCCGCCGCTGTGCGCAGGTATCGTTATTTTAAAAGCAGATTTACAATCTCACTTACATTACAACTATCTTACATAATTTTTTCAGACGACACTTAAACACCTTACCTGCTTACCCCTTGTTACATCATTTTTCAAAAAGATCATTGTTAAACCAAGTGATCTAAACATATAACTTAAATAAAAAAGATATACTAAAATGACAAAGTAAACAAAAACCACAAATTGCGATATTAACATTCATAATATACGTATACAATAGCTGCAATATTAACCTTTACTGATAATATATACGGAGTACTATATAATTGTTGATTAAAAATTATTATAATAATATAATATATTAAAAAATAAAAATAAAAAATAAATGTTGACCTAAAATACATTATATTATAGGCATATTTTACAAAGTAATTACTATTTACTATTAATCATTCATTATTTTCTCCTAGTAATTCTTTTGATGATACACGAACATGGGAAAACAAGTAAATGAACACACATCTATAAACTTTTACCAATTATGAAAAACAAATACTTGGCAATACTAACTATTAATACAAATTTATAGATAAAAAATTCCAAATACCTATAACTATAACCATTAACTAGTATTTTATATAACTATGACATCATATCAAAACAAAATACTGTAAAAAAAAAGTTACGTAACTTTTTAATTTCTAGTACGTACTAATTACGCGGGAAAATAATACCAACCATCATGCATCACCACATAGGCGCAGGCAAATTCAAATCAAACAAAACAGCCTTCTCAGTATTCGTCCTTATTTTTCGGTCACTTGTACTGCTCTCAGATGGATAAAAGGAAGCGGGAAAATTCATTTTCGCTTTAGAACCACGTAAAGCAAACGCAGCAGCATCGTAAGCACGTGCAGCATCTTCCGCAGTATCAAATGTGCCAAGCCATCTTCGAGTTTTCTTCCACGGATCGCGTATTTCTGCTGCGTAGCGTCCCCATGGTCTTTTTCGTACGCCTCGGTAGTGAAATTGCTTTAACGACGGTGGTGATCGTGTCGTAGGTGATTGTACTGGTGACTCATTTGGTGTGGTGTCACCAAAGATTATTGCCATTGTTGATTGGTGTGAAGTTGAGAGAATATGAGTGGTGGTTAGTTAGAGTTTTGGTGGGTGCATATTTATAGTCTAATAGAGTGATTGGTTGATGGAGACATGTTAGTAGTTAGGTTTAAATTTTGATTAAGTGATTAAATTAGCAAATGATAGTTTATATGGAACGCGTAAAATTAATTAAGTCAGTCTAAAGGTTTACTATAACTTGTAAGCATAAAGATATCGTATGTGTATAAAATATTAAAACTGCGTTATATACTGAATTCTGAGTGTGATGAGAGGTAGTAACTTTGTTGTTAGTTTGGTGCCTTCTGTGTATGATCCATTCTGGTTCGATATAAAACTCGATATCAAACAAGTATTATATGGTGCCAATATGTTCAAATTTGTGGTTTTAGCATGGTTTATGCTCCATCCAGTTTTGAATAAAATAGAGTTGTGTGTGCTAACAATTATAGTAAATACCTAGGTAAATTATGTTCTTGTGTGAAAGACTCAAATTGAAATATGTTTTTTATGATTTCAAAAGAAAATCGGCATGGTTTTACACTTTTTAGTAAAAAAGGTAAACAATTTTGTTATATTTAAATTAAGCCTATATTAAATGGAGACTTAATTTGGACTTTCAAAAGGCATCAAGAGGGCAAAAAAATATATATATATATATATATATATATATATAAAATAAAAAATAATAATAATAATAATAATAATAATAATAATAATAATAATAATAATAATAATAATAATAATAATAACAAGGTTGCAAAAATCGTGAATCGGTAGTCGGGCGGTCGACCCCCCTGTAGCTTGTAATCGGTCTAGGCGGGATTAATCGGTGATTAATCGGATTGGCATTTTTGACAAGTTTTCTATATTTCCGGCAAGTTTTAGGTATTTCTGGTAAATTTTAGGTATAACTAGCAAGATTTTTCTTAAAAAAACATTTTGAAATAGATATAAATAACAAGTATAACTTATTAAACAATTTTACGGCGAGTTTTAAGAATTTCTAGCAAGGTTTGAAGGTTTCAGACAAGCTTGACCACCGTTGACCGTCATTAACCATTATTGACCACGGTTGACCGAGTTGTTTGACCAATTTACACAAATCTGCAAGGTTGGTGACCTTGTAGCACCTAATCGGCGATTAATCGGCCTTGTAGGCCTTGTTTTGCAACATTGAATAATAATAATAATAATAATAATAATAATAATAATAATAATAATAATAATAAATAAATAAATAAATAAAAAGCCAAAAATGCAAATTTTATTTATTTTTTTTGATTAGTTTCTTTTTTGAACACAAAAATACAAGTTTTCTAAAATGGCAAACGTGTTTCTTTTAATGTGCCACTAAAGTATCTTAGTCAACAATGGTTTGCTAAATTTAAAATATTTGCACTGCAAAGACCATATATAGATTCATATAATCGCCTCTTGTGTGATAAGATAGCAACAATTTCATTTTCAAGACTTTTAAGATAACAATTGCCAAAAGAAGTACAGTGTGAATTAGGATGACTTCCTTGTCCTGGCCATCGCTATGGTTATAATTTATATAAAAAAAATTTTGATCAATTTCTATTTTTATCACATTTCTTTGTCAGTTTATTGTTAGTCAAATTTTATAAAGTTCTACAAATTAGCTACTAGTAATAATATCTATTTCCAATATTTTAGCTACACTGATTTTAAATTTGGATGCTTGATTTTTGATAGCATCGATCTATGGGTTGATTTAACAGCAATCTGCAGGTCATCTTGTAACATGAAACAAAATTTGTGTGCTTATTTCGCGCAGCCAGATTGGATAACATGTCAAGGGCTCTAATCTAAAAAATTAATCGTCCTGGTGGTAATTAATAGCATAATGATGGGGATATTCAGCGTAAAGAAGAGAAAACGGGTTAGGATTTTGTGGTCATGTACTCTTAATTAATCATGATGGTTGTGAAGCCGATCGGTATTTTGATTTTAGTTACATGTCTAATGTAATGACAATAGTGATACTTTTCTTTTCTATTTTGACAAATGATTTAAGCATAGCTACTAAAGAGTGGAATACAATATAATCAACCTAATTTAGCCCTTGTGTGAGTCCCAAACGTTCATCACACATCTACGGTTATGAGTTACAAAAATCTATGTTACTACAACAACAATTTCAATCTTTTTTAGTAAAACACGTGAGATTTTATAACCTAAATTGATAAAATTATTTATAAAAATCTCATCAAAAATGCATGTCTCATTTTATGGAGCCTAACCATTCATTCTTAGACAGGTTGATATAACTATATTCATGGAAAAACAAATTTTCAATTATTAAAATAAAACTCAAATTTATAAGTAAAGTGACATTTGCTTGTATAATAATGGAATTAAATAATAAAAAGTTGATGGCCAAATTTGTCTCGTTCACACATACATCGCCTTCTAGAGCGTGTTGAGTAGGTCACATATGAAACCAATAATTATAAGTTATGTGGTCTTCTAAAATTCTAAAGTGCGAAAGTTTGACTTTTTTAGAAAACACGTCTCATGTTTCGCATTAGGCTAAAAGAAGGGTAATATGACGTATCTTAAATAAAACTTTATTTTAGACGATGTAGAAAACACTAACAAGAATGTTTGATTAACTCAGGTACATCCGAGTAAAAAACTCACACTTTTCAAATAACCTTAATATGAAAAATTGCCCGTTTACGTATATTAATTTTAGACAATGTAAACTGTTATCTATATTACTAACAAGTTCAAATTTTGGCCTGATCATGCAGATAAAAGTATCGTATCTTTGCAAATCATAATTGTTTAACTGAAAATAATAATAATAATAATAATAATAAAAAAAAAAAAAAAAAAGTATGTTCAAATGGCAGATGCAGTCCTTATCTTTTCGAAAGTGTACGCACCATCTCTGTGAGAAACCTTTGGTGCAAATATTATCTCGGTACCACAATGAACTGATTAAAATGTCTCAAAATAAAATGACAGTTTCACTAACGGCAAAAGCATTTTAGTCATTTAAGTTGAGGTAAGCGCACTTTAGTCACTTTAATTTGAGGTAAGGACGATATTAACATCAAAGGTTTCCCACATGAACGTCACATGCACTTACAAAAGGGTAATGGCTACACCTGCAAGTTAGATATACCACAAGGACTTTTTGCGAACTTTTTTTTTTTTTTTTTCTAAAGAAAGGCAGGACGTTTTTGCGATTTACACTTATTGAAATAAAAATTTTGTTTAAAAATAGTAATTTACCATTATAAAACCATCACCAAATGACCTAGTGAACGCCATTGGCTTTCAAACAAGATGTTAAGGGTTCAAATCTATCTAAGGGTGTACATTTGTGGGTGACCAGAGAAGGGCCGGAAACGGTCTCAGATTAACCCGATGAAGCCTGCTACATCTGAGTTAAAAGGTTTGCCTTCCCGGCTAACCTGAACAGCAAAAACTACGTTCATTTGTATAGTAATTTATCATTATAACTAAAGTGTATGGAATCCATTTCTTGATTAAACAAGAAAGTTTATATTTATTTACTACACAGTAACATGAGATCGACTAGTAGATACATGTAAGCAGAAATCCTACAAAATTACTACTACGTATTTATTGTTATGTTTAATGTTTTTTCACGGCAAATGCATCTTGTAAGTTGTAAAAAACAAAAGTCAAAGAAATGTCGCTCACTATTATTGTAGTAAAAAGACCCTGTTATATGCTTTTGTCAAGTAGTGACATTTGATTTTTCACAAAATTAACTTTTTAAAAAGTCGATTGAATTGATCATCTTTCATTTGTCACATACACTTGCTCGTGACAACGCCTTTTTAAATAACACAACACCTTTCATTTGTGAGACACCTACTGACCCAATTGTTATGTTGAGTATCCATATTGTATCCATATTGCCCGATCGAATATACTCCGTAATAAATTAGGGTTGTTAATGTGTTTGTGCTTGTTTAGCGTTCTTAAGCCGAATGGAACTAGGATTAGCACTCATTTATCGCGAGAGTTTAGTTAACCGGTCAATTGGAACTTTGGAGATATAGGTCTCGGGTTCAACCCTCACACATGACTAAAAGTTGCTAAAACAGGTGCTCATTGCCTGAGACTAGATCCTTAATGAAGGGTTAGTTGAAACCATGTCGGTTGTTAGCTATAGGTTCTTGAAGTGCGGGTTTCAACAACTTATAGTTCTTGTGATCGTATATAGGTTTAGCTCTAGCTCACCTATTGTTTGTCTTGTCTTGTTTGGCACGCAAAATTATAAGAAAATTATATATTTATTTTTTGAAGAATAAGCTATTTAAAATATAAATTTTGTTTGATAAACATAACTTATTTGAGAGTTTATAAAAATAATCTTTTAAAATCTCTTGTAATCAAATACTACTTCATCTATCTTATAAAAATAATCTCTATTTTTCTAATTTCATCTTCATCTACAAACTACACATTCAGTTCTTGCAACAATTACCTTCGCCAAATATGCTTTTAATCTAACACCAATAGTTAGAGCCAAATACACCACATATATATAATGACAGACGGCTACACTTAAAAGTCGAACAATGCAAGCATAATTAATAGGTACAACAAAGGTTTTACATGTGGCTTATTGTAAGCAAAAATGCAATTTTATGCGAGTGATCGAGATGAATAAAATTTGTTTGTGGTACTACAGTTGTTCCAATAACTTAATTCTCTTAGCATTAGTAAGATTTGTTTGTGGTACTATAGTTGGTCGTATATATTTATCAAATTATATAATTGGACAATTACGGGTGTTTATCGGTGGCGAAATCAGGAAATTAGATTGTGAGGATAATTTTATTTTTATTTATTTATTTATTTGACAATAGAATTAAAATGCGACGAAAAAAATTAGAATCAAAATGATAAATCAAGTATTGTTACTTATAGATCAAAGATATATAAAGTTGAGAAAAGTTCATTTAGAGATTAAGTTTACTGAAGGACAAATCTCCACCATCCATCTAGTTTGATCTAATGTTGAGGATTAACCTAATATTTAATATGTCAACCTAAGTCCATGTCATTTTCTTGTCTTTTTATCTTTTTTTTTGTTCATTTTTTTTACTTTCTTACGTTTTCGTCTGTTTTCATACGTTTTCGTCCGTTTTCTTACATTTTCATACGTTTTCGTCAGTTTTCTTTCGTTTTCGTCCATTTTTCATACGTTTTCATCCGTTTTCAGACGTGTTTTTACGCTTTCATAGGTATTCGTTCATTTTCTTACGTTTTCGTCCATTTTCATACGTTTTTGAATATCACAATTGATATTCTTAATATCACAAGTGATATTCTGTGATATTCAGAATATCACTTTTGATATTAAGAATATCAATTGTGATATTTAGAAACGTAAGAAAATGGACGAAAACGTATAAAAACGGACGAAAACATATGAAAATGGACGAAAACGTAAGAAAGTGAAAAAAATGTGAATTAAAGAAAAACGTGAATTAAAAAAACATGAAAACCACTTGTAATGTTTTGAATATGATATTCAGAAACGTATGAAAACGGCTGAAAACATTTAAAAACGGACAAAAACGTATGAAAACAGACGAAAACGTAAGAAACGGGCGAATATGTATGAAAACGTATGAAAGCGTTAAAACATGTATGAAAACGTATGAAAAATGGACGAAAACGTAAGAAACGTATGAAAACGGACGAAAACGGGCGAAAACATAAGAAAACGGAAAAAACGTATGAAAACGGACGAAAACAGATGAAAACGCATGAAAACTGACGAAAACGAAAAAAAATAAATAATAATAATAAAAAATGAATAAATAAGAAAGACAAAAGTACAAGAAAAAAGCAAGAAAAAGACATGGACTTAGGTTGACATTTAAATCTTCGGTTAATCCCCACAATTAGATCAAATTAGATGGATGGTGGGAATTTGTCCTTCAGTATGCAACAAAATAAGAATATGCAAAATAACTCACCTCATATAAGATTTTAGAGTGTTGAATGTTGGTTTTGATGTGTTGGTGAGGGCAATTTGAGTTATAGGTGAGTCCCATTTAAAAAAAAAAAAAAAAAAAAAACAAAAAACAGAAAAAAATAATAAAAAAAAATAAAAAAAAAAAAAAAAAAAAAAAAAAAAAAAAAAAAAAAAAAAAAAAAAAAAAAAAAAAAAAAAAAAAAAAAAAAAAAAAAAAAAAAAAAAAAAAAAAAAAAGTTATTTTGCTAGGCTAGTTATGATTTATGAAAGACACCACCCACCATAATACATACATACATACATGCATCCGCCCTTTATTATTTCAAGCTGACTTTTAAAATAAGTTATATAGACTGATGAGACCGTCGACTTAATTCTTGGAATCAGGACGGATTTATAATTGATATTTTCCACGTGGTTATAATAATAAAACAAATAATTGGGTGACTTACGAACGCGTGTATGTGAGAGTATGGTGTTACTGAATTTGCACCATTCATTTGATGCGCAGCCATACAAAAATTATATTAATAACTTAAAGAGTTAAAGCAATAAAAAATGGTCGTTTTCTCATGAATAAAAATGTTTGCATACTACTTTATGTGGACTTTTTCTCTTTTCTATTATCTCTTTTTATTTTACGTTGAAGCAAAATTTTCCATAAAAAACAAAAAAAATAAAAATAAATAAAAGAGTATACAGCAGTTTTAGCTCAAATGATTAAAACTCATACAACCATAATAAACTCATAATTCTTAAAGGCCAATAGACATCGCATGGGAGATAAATCTTCAATGTAAGCATTGGCAGAACACAAAGCTGCTCTTGTTGGAGAACCAACTTTATGGCAAGAACGGGCCTGAAAACTTACGTACTATGCCACATGCAGCTACCTTATTCGTGCAGAGGTAATGTCGAGGGTATTTCGTTAGTACGTGCAAATCTTGTATATTATATTACTAGCTTAATAAGTGACCAATTTTTATTTAAGCTAGTTCAAAAATAATTAAACTTTATATTTCCATCAACTAAAAGCGATTCTAGTAGTTGAGGATGATAAGAGTATTCTCAGTATTTTGTGTACTTTCAAAGTGAACATTCATTATTTGACTGATGAAGTACTTATCAAAGGCCTAGTTGAAAGTCATGAGCTTTCTATTTAATCTATGTAATACTATTTATTATGATAATTGCTAATGATATGATTAAGAGAAAATACCTAATTCGATATAACAAATTACATAAGAGATTGCTAATCATAAGATTAACACACAGTCAAATATAATGGTGTGGTGAGTTGGTGACCTGTATTGACAAGTTAGCCGATCTAACTGAATAATAACATTGGATGATTGACATGTATCCGTGAGTTTGTTATTGAAAAGTCCTAAGTAAAAAACTAATCAACATCAATACATTTTTTGAAAAAGAATAATCAATTAATACATTTTCCGTCTTAAAATAAATGTCCATTTTATAAATGTCCAAAAATTTTAAAATTATCACTATCTACGTTCTTCACCAATCAAATATGATAGTTTTCGACTTTTGGGTAAAGAAGCATTGGGGTTAAGATTAAGAATTAATCCAAATGATGCTTCTAATCAGGAATGTAAACGAACTGGATATACACGAATAGAGCCTTGTTAATATTCGTTCGTTTAGTTGTAACCGGACAAATAAATGGAGAAGAACATTTAGACAGATGAAATTTCTTGTTTATGTTCGTTTATTAAAAAAAATAGTTGTTCATGTTCGTTTATTAAGACACTAAACGAACCCTGAACGAATATAACGATTGAACATAAATGAATGTAGGAAAATAAACATACACTTATATTAAATTATGCATACTATTTTGTTTTATAAGTGTTGTTATTTTTAAAAATATACAATTGAAACATATGATATACGAACAAAAAAAAATAAATGGACATAAGTAAACGTTAATAAAAGCACAAGCGGACATGAATGAGTATAAATGAACGGTCGCGACTTTTGTTTATATTCGTTTATTTTACTAAACGAATATAAAATATTGTTCATGTTTATTTTTTAATAAAGAAACTAACCTTTTACGGAACAGTCCATAAAATTTTTACTAAACGAATAATGGGCTTTTGAATGTTTAGTGTATAACTTCTTTAGCCCAAGAGAATATGGGCCTCACCTACTAAGTTATAAATTGACGAACGAAATGCATATATTTTCTTTTTTTACCTGGACATCTTTAAAAAACATCAAGTGCAATATATATCTTGTTATCTTTAAGCGTTTATTTGATTGTGTTGGAATCTTATAATTTGAAAACTTTTATTAGAAATAAGTTTACTCTATAAATTATCTCTCGCTATTATTCTTGCACCTGGAAAAGTAGAAAACTTTTTCCTTGAATTATGTAATCTGTTACGAAATTGGAGTTCAAAAAAAAAAAAAAAAAAAAAAAAGGAGAATCTGTTACGAAATTATTGGTTGGAATGTAATTTACAAGAAACGAAAGGTCTTGAATTCAAATCTCACATTCATATATTGTCTAGAAGACAAATAACGAGAATTCGCCTTATCTGATGTGGTTAAACTTGTAAAATCTTTTAAAAAAATGGAAGTTTCACTTCTTACTAAGTTGGAAGTTCTTCTCAGTTTTCACAACTGAATAAGGAAAACTAGCGTTTAACGTAAATTTCTTACACTAAACTTTGTTCTGTTGCAACATGTAATTCCATATGTTCCAAGAGGACGGCGAGGGTAAATTTGTTGAACAACATGGCAATGGTTTGGTTACTTCCTCACTGATGACTTGGTTTCTCCCTATCCTCTATGATAAACAGAAAATAAGACTCGCTTATAAAGGCAATACGAAACTTTTTAAATATTGCGAGTCAAGTAGCAAGCTTAGAAGAAAAAAGCTCAACCTTTAAAAAATTCTCCAATAACAATTATAATACGAGTGGCTTACTGGAAGTTGTTGCACAGGTTTTGACATGGATTTCATTCTTGATACTTTGAACACGCTCATCACGACACACGAAAATATTTGAAATTGATGACTTGATGTTCATGTTACTCTAATACTTAAAAGCAGAAAAAGTATGGCTTATGCAAACCATAGTAGAGTAAATATACAAACCTTTAGGCCTAGTAGTTAAGTAGGGATTGAGCTTGCGTACACACAAAATAATAGCTGAGGGGAATGAAGCCTGGTCCGAAATCATTCATGATTGTATGGATATCCATTTCATGAATGATTTTGGGCAAGGCAACATTCCCCTCAACATATGATTGTCCCCAAACCTCTCTAGGCAAAAGATGATATTAGCTAGTTTAGTTGCTGATAGTTCTTGAATTAAAGCTTGAATGTGTATGAATGGTTCATGGTTTTGAAAACCCTCAAACACATCCCATTGATGATATATAAAGAAAGAAAACATCCATGAGGTCAACTTTCAGGTAGATGCTTTAATTGAAATAGAAAAAGCAGAAGAAAGGACAATTAATAGATTCCAAAAACTACTCATATCTTGATAAACACCTCATGTGAACCATTCAAAAAGAAATTCTGAGTATCCAAAAATGTGAGAAGTCATTATTAGCATTTGATGCTCACTCTCATTCTCATGACTTGTATAGTCAATAACAAATTTTATCAGTGCCTTGAGTTGTTGGCATTCATAGTCAAATGATAAATATGCAAATTAGTTTGCCTTAATAATTTATACACATACCTATTTTGAATCGAATTTTTTTGAATCGTGCCAAGACTATATGCCATGCTTAAGTCTCAAGCTAGTGATATAACATCTAATATAACTTTTGTGTATAACTCGACCAACTTATTTAAGTTGTAAAGCTTCATGCTTTTTTCAATATTCTTTACTTTAGAATACACTTTCACATAGAAAAGAATAATTACATTTATCACGTAAAGAAATTGAAAAAGCTAATTAACTCACAAGAAAAGGCAAGTTTTGAGCTTGCTTTGACATCCATTGAACAATGAAATGAGCAATGATCGAAACAATGGTAAAGCACTAGTGACACATGGTGTGACATTTTTGGAATAGAAGTGATAGGTGTTTCCATCGGAAATCATAAGTAAACCGACGTACACATGAAAAAAAATTAAAGTTGGGCATGAACGGCCAAAAATCTGATTTGAAAAGGCCGAAGGTTGTTCAGATTAAATGCGTGACAAGATTTCTGACCATCTAGTTTATGTGACATAGTTCTTTTCTAATATACGATCGAACACCTAGATAAGCCGAAATACTTGTTTTAAAATCTGGTTTTGAAGGATATTGATGATTACAGTATAGATAGTTTCCAAACGTTTAATTTAGAGTGGCCTTTTACGCGAAATATATAGACTGGGCTTTAGACTTGTATAGTTTTCATTACCTGACTAAAAGAATATGACTCAGTCGATAATTATGCACATGTTCTCTCCTTTTCAAAATGATTTTTTGCTAACCATAATAGCATGTGTAATACCCCAATACACGTTAACTACATACTAATGGTCTCGTTAAGTACTCTCATGTTTTTATAGTACTAGTGTTAAATGCATACTCTCAGCCATAAAAATATAACATGTGTTAACGACTAGTTCCTCTTCTCATGATGTAGTTCATTGATATTTACAAGTGTGATTGTCACGAAATTTATAGGATAACTAAGGACTAATTAAGCTGTCCAGGAACAAATATTTGGAGATATGTTTAATGATTGAGTTAAACTGACTATATTCTTGGGCCACATATGTTTAATGATCCAGATTAGCTGGGCAGACCAGGCCATATCCTTTTTGGTTCCAACTTGACAATTAGCTAAACTGATTATATTCTTTACGATTTTCATCGCGTACACTTATATACTAAGTCAAAAAAACATGATAGAAACAAATATTAATGGCAAGATCTCTTTTGATTTAGTATGTAGAATTGTAACTTCCGAAAAACTTCATATGCATTACCAAAATTTGCCATTTGAGAGTGTACGTATGAGGTGGGTGATTTCCCACGGCCTCATATTTCGAGAGCCTCCAAAATTCACTTCATATATTAGTACTAAAAAGGTCATGAGGTGAAAAAGTTCCCTTTAACGAGCTCTTGGATGCTGACATTCTCGGGGTCAAAGGTTTTATCATCCGGCTATTTTTTCATTCTTTTCACTTGATATTTCAAACAAGCTCTTTGTGAACTAAGCCATTTCAAAATATTTCAAACAACAAGTTTAGGACAATCATTTGAAATCAAAGATTCAAAGGTAACTTTTTTCCTTATTATTTGAAAATTTTTCGTTATTTTTACGTAAAATCCCTATCCATTTTAGAGCAAATTGACTCGAAGATTTGATTATAGCTTTTACATCAGATAATACCTATGTAGCACCGAAACGGGAACGGCAAAGGGATACGGGAACGATACGGGAACGGGAAACGGCAAAATAAAAAATTCAAGATACGGGAACGGCATAGATACGGCAATAAAAAAATATAAAAAATTAACAATATACAATAGAATACAAAAAATAGAACGGGAAACTAGCCATTCGTACATATACAATACAAAAACAGTTGAATGACATTGACAATACAATATGCATTGAGAAGAGAAGCAGTTGAAACTTGAATGACAATNATGTTTAATGATTGAGTTAAACTGACTATATTCTTGGGCCACATATGTTTAATGATCCAGATTAGCTGGGCAGACCAGGCCATATCCTTTTTGGTTCCAACTTGACAATTAGCTAAACTGATTATATTCTTTACGATTTTCATCGCGTACACTTATATACTAAGTCAAAAAAACATGATAGAAACAGATATTAATGGCAAGATCTCTTTTGATTTAGTATGTAGAATTGTAACATCCGAAAAACTTCATATGCATTACCAAAATTTGCCATTTGAGAGTGTACGTATGAGGTGGGTGATTTCCCACGGCCTCATATTTCGAGAGCCTCCAAAATTCACCTCATATATTAGTACTAAAAAGGTCATGAGGTGAAAAAGTTCCCTTTAACGAGCTCTTGGATGCTGACATTCTCGGGGTCAAAGGTTTTATCATCCGGCTATTTTTTCATTCTTTTCACTTGATATTTCAAACAAGCTCTTTGTGAACTAAGCCATTTCAAAATATTTCAAACAACAAGTTTAGGACAATCATTTGAAATCAAAGATTCAAAGCTAACTTTTTTCCTTATTATTTGAAAATTTTTCATTATTTTTACGTAAAATCCCTATCCATTTTAGAGCAAATTGACTCGAAGATTTGATTATAGCTTTTACATCAGATAATACCATAACAATGAAATTTTTTACATACTAATTACTCCTAGTTTTTATTGTATCTAACAAATAGTTGAAACATTTTATTTAGAATTGACCCAGTTTGTTATTACATACCCGGCTAGCTTTACATAATTTCATATTTTACTTTATCTAGAAGAAAAGGTGTATGTTCTGCTATTTTAAGCTTGATACAATTAAACTTATCGAGTCATTGAATCTCAACCGACATGGAGCACCTAAATTTCAGTACCATTTCAAGTATGTCATACTAGAAACAAACACCAAACATTAGACAACAAACACCAAACATCATGGGGCTTGTGGTCTAGTGGTAAAAGCTTAAGTAGTTAAGCGAGCCCAAGTGAGAGTAGTACCGGTTTGGGTGACCGACCGGGAAGTCCTCACTTGGGAACCACAAGCTCTAATGATATCAGGCGAATCGGGAATAGGAGTTGGGGTTATCCCCTAAGGAGAGGCTCGCGGTTGGTATCTCTGCCCGAGGATGCGACACTAACTCGAGCCAATAACTCACATCTAACAACTAACCCGCCGTTAAAAAAAAAGAAAGAACCAAATTATGACGAGGAATATGTTTACTCGATCGCTATATTTACTCATGCATACGTACATCATACATTGTTAAACCCTTAAACAACACAAGATAGCTTAAACAGTTGTATAGCCATAATATTGATGTATAGGAAATACATCGTTTATTGATCCTGAATGCTAAATACATATACAAGCTGACCGTGCGCACCTACCAACTCAATCAGCTGAAATTGGTGACTATGCATGCTTAACCAATTCTGGGTGTTTGAATGACAATTCCACAAGAGTCTACAAACACCCACACACGACCACAACTGAAGTCAAATGTGATCGGACTTCCCTCCAATAGCACGATCGCATGCACACCCGGATTCTCTCGCTCAATCGTAGCTGCTGCATCTTCTCCTTTCGCCCCTACCAACTCGGGCCAACAACTCTTTCCTGTGTCATATATTCGAACACAAAATAATAAGAAAAAAATGTTCAAATAAAAATATAAAATGCTAGAGGAGGTTATTGAATTTTGTTACCTTGGCAGAATGACATTCTTGTATGAGCATGAAGAACATGGAAAACTTGGTGTTTAAATAGATGTAAAGGGGTAAGGAATAAATCGTACTTACGTGTTTAATGACGTAACCAGACTTAGACCAGGTGTAATAAGAAGCACTCAAGACCGCATTTACCACCACAACTTTCTCTTTCTACAACCAATTTTACTACCAACTTCGTGTAATAAGACAACTAACTTCGCCACTAATATATAATATATAATGCACTTAAACACAAATATACCGTACATAAACCATTTAATAAAAACACCCACATACACAACAAACCTCACACACGACTCGGTCGTCTGCACAACCCAGTCTTGCTTTCTTCCCATCCAAGACGCGTGCTTAAGGGTGGCCGTAATAGTGATCGACGTGTCTTCAAGGTGCCACATTGGTAATGCACTCGTCTTCATTCTCTCTATTACGGATGGTCTTAAAACTGGGTGCACAAATTAAGTTTTTTAAAGCTACAATATAAGGGGAAAAATGAAAAGAAAAGTGTGATTTTAGTTAAAATGACTGAGCTTAATAAAACTTATGTCTATTTTTCACATACTAACGGATCAAATAAGTAATTATGGAAACACAATTTTTTTACACGGGACGTATTTACGATAATTTGGTATTTTTTACAAAAGTTAGCACTACAAATCAAAATTTTATCAAGGTTTCAGGACGTCGCACGACCCATTGTTCCATCTTATTTGAGTTTTTTCGATAGTTTTGGGCATGCAAAAATGCAAGAGTCCAATTTTTTAGTCAAAGTGAAAAGTCTAAATTGCCACTGTAATCTTATCATCATTCTATGATTGAGTTGCATCTAATTATGTTACTTATTTGACATAATCATTTCAACTAAAATCACACTTTCCTTTTCATTTATTCCCTTATATTGTAACTTAAAGAAACTTAATTTGTGCACCCAGTCAGTTTTAAGACCATTTCCGTAATAGAGAGAATGAAGATGCGTGCATTGCCAATGTGGCACCCCGAAGACACGTCGATCACTATTATGGCTACCCTTAAGTACGCTTTTTGGATGGGAAGAAAGAAAGACTCAGCCGTGCAGAAGACCGAGTCGTGAGAGGTTTGTTGTGTGTGTGGGTGTTTTTATTAAATGGTTTATGTGTGGTATATTTGTGTTTAAGTGTGTTATATATTAGTGGTGAAGTTGGTTATTCTATTAGACTTAGGATCAAATGAGAAGAAACCTTAAAATGAGAAGGATGAGAAATACCTATAAATACACATTAGAGATGCGTCAACTTGAATTAGATGCACCATAATATATTTTCTAGCTAAAAATTAGATGCATATACATATATTAGACGCATTTCATCAAGTTAGACGAATCCTATGTATTTTTTGTCCTCTGCAGGCCAAATTTGTTGTTAGTACTACTATGTATCGTTTTCACTTCAAAATTACTTTCGAAACTAAGTGGGATGCATCTAAATGAATAGAGATGCATCTAATTCAAGTCGATGCATCTCAAATATGTGGTTATAGTTATTTCTCATTCTTCTCATTTTAAGCTTTCTTCTCACTGGATCCTTACCCTATTTTATTATACTAAATTGGTAATGAAATTGGTTGTAAAGAGAGAAAGTTATGATGGTCAATGCGGTCTTGGCGCATCTTATTACACCCGGTCTAAGCCCGGTTACGTCACTGAACACGTAATTACAATTTATTCCTTACCCCTTTACATCTATTTAAACAACACGTTTTCCATGTTCTTCGATGCTCATACAAGAATGTCACGCTCCGAAGGTAACAAAATTCATTAACCTCCTCTAGCATTTTATATTTAACATGATTGTTTGAGCATTTTTTCTTATTATTTTGTGTTCTCCGATGACATTTTATAAATAGCTGATGAAATTTAGCACTACAACAAATTAGTCTCGATAGCTATTTAGCTTTTTATATTTTAACCCCTTTCAATTTTATTAAACTTTAATACATATTTTTATCAAACTCTATATTTTTATTAATTTACTCCATTAATGTTACTTGTAGCACAAAATATCCTTTAAACCCATTAAGTTTTATATCTTAATACCTTTTTAACATTAATAATACAATAAATATACTTAAACGCATGAAACATTATATTTTTACTCTTTTACAACATTTTTCTTATTAGTAGTTAGGAAAAACATATTATTGTGCAACGCGCGAACCGGAAACATCTTGTTTTTAAGAAATTCTCCAAAAGTAAATTTCTAATCTTTTCAATCTGGCCTTTTTAATAGTATCATAATTTGATGCAACTCAATCATAAAATGATGATAAGATTGTAGTGGACTAGATGCAACTCAATCATGAAATTAATGATGATAAGATTGTAGTGGCAAATTAGACTTTTCACTTCGACTAAAAAAGTTGGACTTTTGCATTTTTGCCTACCTAAAACTATCAAAAAAACTCAAGTATGACGGAACAATGGGTCCTATGATGCCATGAAACCTTGCTAAAATTTTGATTTGTAGTGATAACTTTTATGAAAAAATACAAAATTTTCGATGTAAAAAAATTGTGTTTATAATAATTACTTATTTGACATAAATTTTATTAAATTCAATCATTTTAACTAAAATCAACACTTTTATTTTCATTTTTACTCTAATATTGTAGCTTAAAAAACTTAATTTGTGCACCCAGTCAGTTTTAAGACCATCCGTAATAGAGACAATAAAAACGCGTGCATTGCTAATGTGGCACCTCGTCGAAGACACGTCGATCACTATTAAGCACGCGTCTTGGATGGGAAGAAAGCAAGACTCGGTCGTGCAGACAATCGAGTCGTGTGAGGTTTGTTGTGTGTGTGAGCTAGTGTTTTTATTAAATGGTTTATGTGTGGTATATTTGTGTTTAAGTGAGTTATATATTAATGGTGAAGTTGGTTGTCTTATTACATTAAATTGGTAGTAAAATTAGTTGTAGAGAGAAAAAGCTATGGTGGTGAATGTGGTTTTGGGTGCTTCTTATTACACGTCTATTTAAACACCTCGTTTTCCACAGGGAAAAATCCTTTTTAATGTATTAAACTTGTCACAAAAATCACTTTCGTGTAGCGTACAAAAAAAATAGCTTTTTAATGTACTGAACTTTCATTTTTTGTCTTTTTTGATGGATTTTCGTACTTTTTTCTGACTATTTTGCCCTTGGAATTTCAATATTTTCAGGGGCAAAAATGTCAATAATACATCAAAAAGGCCAAAAAAAATGAAGTTCAGTGCATCAAAAAGCTATTTTTTTTGTTCGCTACATGAAAGTGATTTTTGTGACAAGTTTAATACATTTTTAAAGATTTTTCCCTTTTCCATATTCTTCGATGCTCATACAAGAATGTCAAACTGCGAAAGTAACAAAATTCAATAACCTCCTCTAGTATTTTATATGTAGCATGATTATTTGAGCATTTTTTCTTATTATTTTCTGTTCGAATATATGACACATGAAAGAGTTGTTGGCCCGAGTTGGTAGGAGCGAAAGGAGAAGATGCAGCAGCTACGATTGAGCGAGAGAATCCACTTGTGCATGCGATCGTGCTATTGGACGGAACTCCGACAACTAGGGACTTCCGATGTGATCGAGTGTGGGTGTAGGTAGACTCTTGTGGAATTGTCATTCGACCTCCCAGAATTACTTAAGCATGCATAGTCACCAATTTCTGAGCTGATTGAGTTGGTGTGCGCTCGGTCAGCTTGGTGTATTTAGTATGATCAATAAATGATGTATTTCCTATACATCAGTATTATGGCTATACAACTGTTTAAGCTATCTTGTGTTGTTTAAGGGTTTAACAATGTATGATGTACGTATGCATGAATAAACATAGCGATCGAGTAACATATACGTACCTTGTCGTAATTTGGTTCTTTCTTATTGTCTAATGTTTGGTGCTAGTTACTAGTATGTCATACTTGAAATGGTACTGAATTTTAGGTGCTCCATGTCGGTTGAGATTCAATGACTCGATAAGTAAAATATGAAATTACGTAAACTAGCTGGGTATGTAATAAAAAACTGGCCGTCTCCGAGAATTTGAAGGCACTGAGTGAAAGTGAGCTGTCGAAGATCAATTCTAAATAAAATGTTTCAACTATTTGTTAGATACAATAAAATAGCCGGATGATAAAACCTTTGACCCCAAGAATGATTTCAGCATCCAAGAGCTCGTTAGAAGGAACTTTTTCACCTAATGACCTACTTAGAATAAATATATGAGTTGAATTTTGGAGGCTCTCGAAATTTGAGGGCCGTGGGAAGTCGCGCACCTCATACGTACACTCTCAAATGGCAAATTTTTTGTAATGCATGTGAAGTTTTTCGGATGTTACAATTCTATATACTAAATCAAAAGAGATCTTGCCATTAATATTTGTTTCTATCATATTTTTTACTTAGTTTATAAGTGTGATGAAAATCGTAAAGAATATAATCAGTTTAACTAGTTGTCAGGTTGGAACCAAAAAGGATATGGCCTGGTCTGCGAAAGCAATTTGCAGAATATAAACTACCTTCAGCCATGAATTTTTAAACAACTTCCAGTTGAGCCTCCTTTTCATTTACTGTAAACCCAATTGCCCCTACATTTCTCTCTACGTTCGTTGTGGAGCCTCATCCCTGTCGGTAAAACCATAGAATATCTATCATTTGTGATACTCAGATGCTATTTTATGTCATAAATTAGTATACAACCACTCTACTTTTCATTTCGTTTCGTTAAATTCAGTTGATTAATTATTGTTCTTAGTACTTTGCATCTGATCTCTAAACTGATTTAACATCAAAAATTAAAACTACTGAACAAATAAAATTACATGACAAGTAATTGTTAGACGTTTAGTTTGCCTTCGGCATCAGTGTTGTCTTTCCATTTGAGGCTGTCAATATATCTCCGGGCCTCATACCAGTTCCACTAATCATAAGCTGCCACTATAAAATGAACCTCTACTCTTAGCGGTTTAATTTGACCAAGGGCTTTTACAGCACCTAAAACAGCTGATGAGCCTCCCACATCACAATTCGTCATCTCTATTGAGCAACCAGGTCCAGGCTTGATGTTGTAGCCACCACTGTCAAAATTCAACCACTTTCCCACTATAGCCAGTTTGGTTTTGACGGACTCACTTGGAGGTTTATAACATAGATGGAAAATTTAGGAGGGTTCGTAGATGCAGCAGCAACACCAAGATATGAACCCATTTTCAATTCTATACATTGCTAGGTATCCAAAATATTGGCTGTCATGACGTCACTATATGTAGCAGCAATCTTTTCAGCTTCTTCTGCTAGTACGACAATAGTGACCGCATTAGCAGGTGCATTTACAAGTTCTTTTGCCAAAATTACTCATGTGCAAACTTGTTCTGTGTAATTGAGTTTCTTTTCTAGTTCGGGTCCAGATCTAAGACTGAAAAGGACAACAGACTTGAGAACTAACTTTTTAGACCCTGATGATTTGAATCTGATATCTTCAAGTACCCAGTAAAGTCCCTTTTGCTATTGCTGAAGCAGCGGCGAGCTTTGATTCAGGAGTTGCCTTCTGAGAAGATGAACTTGGTTTAAGCTGTGTTAATTTCAACAAATTATGTTGTTATGATGATACCTTTGTCATGCCTTCCCAAGTGCACCAGGTTTTCTATGTGCCAGATCCTATACAAAATGGTTTGCATTATGTAGTGAATAGGGTTCCTAGAGATCTCTTTGACTTTGAGGAAGAAAGTAGTGAAAATGTTGCTGACTCTTATTGGTGCGAGCCTAATGAAAATAGGTCAGAATGTGTGGCACAAACTAATGAGCATGACGATGAATTGTTGAGAAACGATATGCCTCCTGTTGTGGTTGATGCAAATGCAAGTTTAGCCGATGTGGAAGAAGTTAATGATAAAAGCGATGAATCTCAGTATGATGACACATTATGGGATTGGATGTCAAGAGATGAAGACAATGTCGATGATATCTAATGAGAGTTATGTGCTTAGGAGTCAAAAGAGCATCTTGTCTAAGTTAGTATTGTATAATGTTTTTTGTTACATTATATTAAGCATTTAGTTATTTATACTTTGTCTATATAACTTGTATGCCTGTGATGTAACCTGTATGCCTTTAATATTTTATTTATTTGCAATCCCTTTTGGTAATTCCAACCAATTTGTATAATAATGTTCATTCTATTACGACCAATCAGCTAATGTTATTCTGGTTGACTTACAACAGGTATGGAAACAAAAGCAAGCAAGACCAAGGAGAAACAACACGGATGACTGATTATGAGGGAGTAAACTGTTGAGGGTTCAAGAAAACCAAGAACGATTAAGACAGTTAGGAATTAAAAAGATTGCTAATTCTTTGACAAGTTTAGTAGATAGTCAAAAAAAACAAAGAAAACAAAAAAGAAATCACCAGCTATAAGTGAGACAGATGCCAGGCATTCTCATGATCATAATGGTGAAACTGGGGAAGATTACCCTAAAGAAGTTTCTACAAGTGTTGGAGCACCCAAAAGGGTAACTAGATTTGAATAACATTACAATTTTATTTTATTTTATTTTATTTATTTTTTATTATTTTTTTTTTGACAAAGATGAAATAATAAAAGATAACTTACTGCAAGTGTTAGCCCCCACTATACCAGTAAAATTACAACCAGAATCCCTATGTTTGATATCATTTTTTAAATCTTTTTTGGAATGTGACGTGACTCTACCAATGGTTAAGTTGTTGCACAGGTATGCCTTAAAAGTTAAAAAGTGCATGCTAACATTGGTTATTTATTCAAATTCCATTTCTCATTGGAAAGTGTAGAACTAGAAGGGGGTTGAATAGTTTCACCGTTTCTTTTTAGTTGTTAAAACATTTCGCCGTTTTTAGGTCCGATTAATATTTTTTAACAAACTTATTGAATTCTACTTGTTATGTGATATCAAGTTCACTACTAACATACATAAGTTTATAAGAAAATAAAAACTTCTTTGAATTCTACTTTTTAGGTCCGATTAAACATTTCTTTAAAAACACAAAAATACTTTTGTGAAAATGTTTTGTCTAACTTAAAAATGTAAGTTTATAAGAAAATAAAAACTTCTTTGATCACCAAACTAATGACGATATAAAGTTTGTTCATACCTGAAGTGACGTTGTAGAAGTTACGTAGAAGTAACGAGTTTCCTCGGTTAAAAACTTATTAACCGTAACTTTACGTAACATGTCTTTATATTTTGTGATTATCAAAACACAAGAAGATCGAATAATGCGAATAACGTTTTTGACATTATTTATATTAACAATCCCCCCTTTTTGATGATTACAAAATATAAACTCATTTTAGGTAAAGTTATGCGTTGATAAATTTTTAATGAGTTTTCCTGTTATTTCTCCCCCTTTTTGTAGAATCAAAAAGGTGCCGTTGATGTTGAGGAGAGTAAACACAAGCATCTTTGAAAGGGCATCGTCATTGTTGATGGAATACAAGCTCCCCTAGCTAAGTGCTCCCCCTTAATGAGGGCACCGGGGAATCGAGCTATGGTGATATGCTACAAAAACAAGTTAGAAGCAAAGCACATGCACATATATATATGGAAGTATGTAGAAAGCATATGGGTGTGAAAACAATTATATAGTGCATGAATCAGATAGAGAAGTACAGGTAAAATCTTAATATTAGCACTACAAGGGACGGTCCCATAAACAGGGGGATGGTCCCTTATTGATAAAGGACCGCCAATCCTTTAAAGGACCGCCACCAGTAGGTTTCCTGGTTGGCAGATGTCTTGTGATTTAAGCAACTTCCCATTTTTAAGGTTGAATAATCTTAGTTCTTTTTCATGTTTAACTATGGCCAATATCACAACATTTTATCATAACTTAAAACATAAATATTCATTCATTTCATGCATAGGAAGCATACAATATCATTCATACATGATCAACCATAGGCAATACATAACTAAAACAACATTAAACAACAATACTAATCATTAACTAGTACACCAAATTATCTCCCATTGCATGCTTGGTCCAAAACATAACATCCACTTAATTATTCATGAACTAGACATTTGAAAAATATCTAGTTAGATGGTGGAGCGGATGATGGTGAGGATGAAGGTGGAACCGAAGGTGTTGCCGATGGTGGCATAGAAGCAAGAGGAGTTGGTTGCACATTTTGTTGAGCAATGAGATACTCAATGTGACCAAACATAATGTGTAGTTCATCTCGAAGAGAGTGGATGAGATGAAAGTTATGGTAACAACAAGCACACCCCACCGTGTGGTTGTTGACAAAGTAGTAGGGAAGTGAATTTCCAAGAGTTGGAGATGATGGTGGTGTGGAAGGAATGTTTTCCAATGGCCCATTTGGTGATGTGGTGTTATGATTTGGTGAGTTTGTTTGAAGTGGGAGTTGGTTTCTTGGTGATAAGATGGAGTGAGTGGGAGATGGTGGTCGATTACTCACGAATGGAGTGTAAGCACCCGAACTAGATTCGGTAAGCAAAGGTGAAAAGTTTTTGATAAATGATGAGAAAGGTGATGTAGTTGGCTTTGAGCTAGAGGATGGCTTTGATGATGAGTGGGAAGTCCCATTGGTGGATGGTGTTTTGAGTGGCGCACTTGGTGCTTGAAGTGATGTTGGTGGTGACTTAGGAGATGGAGTGGAGTCATAGAGTGTGAGGTCAATGAAGTTTGGTTGAGGTCGAATGATTTTGAGTTTAGGCCTTTTGTTTGGTGGTTGTGTTGTGAACTCTTTCTTTGTGGTTGACAAGGTAGTGGAAGATGAGGCCTGATTGGCTCTGAACAGTCAACTAAAACTGACCAAGGATTTGGTCAACTCTAGTCAAGCAATCCAGGTCACAATGCTAACCAAGGAGTATAGAATATCCCCGGGTCGTCATGTCTCAACGAGGTGTGAATGGTATACAAAACGGATTTGTGATCGGGTGATTATGAACAGGAAAAAGGTTTTGATTGATTGAACTAAGGAAAATGAAAGGAAATAGCTTAAACAAGCTATAATGACAAGAACGTGAAAACAAAATGCTTAAAAACGTTTGAATCCTAAAAACGCGTACGTTTAATTTGAAACTACGTTAACGAACAAAATAAAATGCGAGTTTTAAGATATAAAAGACCTACGGATATGAAAATTATACTTTTGGAACCCAAATGATAAAAGAAAATTTTTGGAAAAAGAAAAATATTTATTAGACTATTTAATTAATTATTATAAATTAATTACTAATTAAACTAGATTAAATCAAAATAAATACTAAACTAATTTAAATAAATCTAAAATTTTTTATATAAAAACTTAGTAGTATCAGTTAGCTAAGAAAAATATAAAAAGTGTGAAAAGCTTATAAATAGGCTGGAAAATAAGCTAAACTAGTTTAATAAGCTAAAATGGACTTATATTAGTATAAATAAAAAACTGGAAATATAAAACACTAATAATCCCTTAGGGCAGATGGTGCTCGTGGCTGGTTTGGTGTTTGAACCAAACAACCAGGGTTCAAGTCCCACTCCACACCCTTTTTACAAACATTTTATTTTTTTGATTTTCTCTATACAAAACTACTAAACACTGATAACTAAGCAACTTTTACAAAGTACAAATTTTCAAAACACAAAAATAAGCATTGTGGCAGCTTATTTCCACCACAGGTTAAGCTTTTAAGCTTAAGTGGATTTTGAAACTGAAAAAGCTATTAAATAAGCTAAGCACTGAACACCCAAGAGTGAATAAGCTAAAAACAAGTTAGACATATCCAGATGAGCTAAAACAAACCAAAAAAGACACAGGAATAAGCTGATTAAGCAGATAAGCCAAATCCAAAATGCACAATACAAACACCACTGAACAGGTTCAAAGGCTAAGTGCAGGCCTAGTTTGAGCTTATCAAATAAGCTTAAGAGACCAAAACAAGCCTGGAACCAACAAGTTTGATCACTGGGATTTCCAAAAAGCCCAATGCCACAAGCTAAAACCCTCAGGTAAGCTCACAATGAGCTTATGAACTTGTCTCCATTTCACTGATGAACCAGTGGCCTGGGTGAAATGGGACAACCTTGAGAGCCAAAATTAAGCAGTTAAATAAGCAGTAAAGGGGAAATAAAGCACATGAAATAACAACTAGCCAGGAGGGCTTCTAACAACAACAAAAATCAAAAGCTAAGGTGCAATATGAACAAGATATGAGCTTATGCAAAGAGCCTGCTAGCCTGTGCACAGGGGAGGTTCAAGGTAAACAGGCTAAAAATAAGGGGCAAATAAGCACTAAAGAAAAATTCTAAAAATAATATAAAAATAGTCCAGCCAAGATGAGCTTCCAAATATTGAATATCCAAAAGCTCATAAGCTGAAACTAAAAAATAAGACCATGAAAATTCTAGCCATTTTTAGGAAAAACTAACAACTAAGTATTTTGACTTTTTATGAAATTGAACCTACTTTGACTTTTGTGAACTTAGACCTTAATCTATTGACTGAATAAGTAGTTTTAAGTTAAAAGGAAACTTATTTAAGCTATAACAACA
Source organism: Artemisia annua (assembly GCA_014162995.1). Lineage (NCBI taxonomy): Eukaryota > Viridiplantae > Streptophyta > Magnoliopsida > Asterales > Asteraceae > Artemisia > Artemisia annua. The sequence continues at coordinate 55,127 of LBNU01011314.1, forward strand.
ACTTATGCAGTGAATTGAATGATCATGGATCTTTAAATCCTAACAGTCAATGAACAACTTGAGATTAAACACAATTTTGACTTTTGTCCAAATAACTCACTGATTTTATTGTTTGCTTGACCTAAACAGACCTAGTATAAACTAACTGAACCATTAGCAACAACAAAAACAGACTTTACAATGGTCAAAACAACTAATCCAAACACTCCCTTTAGTAACTGATTTTTGTGATTTCAAAAGAGGAGCTTGATTTAAACCATGAAATTGATTTGTAAGATTATCACATGATAAGATAAGAGCATATAAGCACAAAAACATCAATAACAACAACAAATACCTAAGAATCACAATTGTGCTAATAATGGCAGTTAAAGTGGTAAATTGAGCAACAAGCAAATCCAAAGAACAACTACCCAATTTTAAGCAATAAATTCACTAAGGTACACTAATTAAACACAGAAAGCACACAAATAAGCACTAATGAGCAATTCTACAATAAAAGGCTAAATTGAGTAAAACGGCTTACAAGATGCAATCCAAGCTAAGAACCATGAACCAAGGGCCAAGTACTCAACCTAAAGCTTCCCACGAAGCACTAATACCACTGCCATCCATTATTAACAGTGCTCCATGCATTGTCTTCTTTCTTCACTGATTTTTTAATTTATGAACTATTTAATTTGTATTTTTGAGCATTTATGATTTTCTAAGTTAACAGTCCTCTAAAAGATTTCAAAACTTCAAAAAGCTTAGGTATGAGCTTAAATTAGCTTATAGGATCAGTATATAACACCTTTTAACAACACTAAGTGAGATTGAGATTTTCAAAGTAAAATTGCAAAATCTGAAATTAACCAAAGGAACTTGAATTTGAGATTAAAGAACACTTAAATTACAATAGGAATACTGAAATTACACCTTTAAAACTAAGTTTAATAACTGAAATAGAAGATTACATGAAAAACGACATTGCTACACTACATTAAAACTATTCTAGCTAACTCCTCCCCCTTTCTTCACTTTTTCTTCACTTTTATAGACCAGGGTAAGTTTCTGAGTCATTCCCACTAATTTTCTAAGCCATTGGATGGCTACTTTTGATCCTGGCCATCGAATTGGATTTTGGCGGGAAACTTGGTACAACTGGCATAGGTAACTTGGAGGTTTATAAGGAGCAATAAATGAGGTTTTGGATGTTGTGGAGGTCAAGGGAACATGGAATGGTGTTGGTGAGTTGGAGGGATGGGGGAGTTGCAGTGAGCAGGTAAGTGGGGGAGGTGAGTTTTTGGTGGGAAAAGGGAGGGTCAAAGGGGGTGTTGACCGGGGTATTATATTAACGGGGGGAATGGGTTTTGGTTTATGGTTGGGCCTGGTGAAGTTGGGCTAGGGGTATAAAAGGGTTGGGTTGTTTATTGGGTTTGTGTGTTTGGTTTATTAAATAACAAAAGCCCATTTGTTTTGTAACTTATATAACCACAAGGACCAATGTTGTAATTAGCTGAAAAATGAAGGGCTGAAATTGCAACTTTTCCAAAGTTATTAAAGGGACCATTCTTGCCACATTCCATTATCCAAGGACCCTTGTTGAACATTTTTCAAAGAAAAATCACCCGAGGACCAATTTTGCCAAGTTTGCAAAGTTAAGGGACCAAACTTGCATTTTGAAACTTTTCACCCAAGGACCATTTTTGAAAATATTTGACTTTAAAAGGACTTGGGTTGACTTATCTTTCAAAATAAATGCTCAGGGACTAAATTTGACAAGTTTTGAAAGTTGAGGGACTGAAACTGCCAATTATGCAAACTTTGTTCGTTTTTCATCTGTTTTTACTCATTTTGCATCTGAAACATATAAAACACAATTTTGGGATATTTCAGTATTTTGATGCATTTTTGAGTGTTTTTAAATGTTTTTGCAGTTCAGATTAACCAAAAATGATGAGTGTTTGAGCACTCATCAAGGCCATTGTAGGTGTTGAGGATGATATGAATGGTTGTTGTGATGAGGTTAAAGGTGATTAGGAAGGTTTAAATAATCAAGCATGGTCATGGTTTGGGCAAAGCATGCATTAGGATATTTGAAGCACTAAAAAATGTTTATCTAAACATGGTAAGGTGGTGATAATCATGCAATAGGCTTAGGATTGCAGGAAAGAAGAAAACAGTGTAAAATCCGTGATCCCACAGGGATGATCCGTTAAATAGCAGACGATCCCTTATCACTATGGGACCGCCGGGTCGATAAGGGACCGCCGGCAGTGAGTTAACAGGTTTTTACCAGTTTCTCATTTCTGCAACCTGCACACATTCAACTCATTTCTACCTTTCATAGAATAAGCATAAACTTAAGTTAACCCATAAAAGATGTTGTACATAACCTAAATAACATCATTCAACTAGCAAGCATGACAAATCAAATAAGCATGTCTACTAATCAAGAACTTAGTTCACATAGTCAACAAACATAGGAAATTAGAGTACAACAATAAGTAGAGGTTACATAATACATTTAAAGTCTACACAATATAGTATATAGGCATAAGATTTGAATATTCTATGTAGTACTTCAAGATGTTGTCTTGTCAATGGTGCTTGTGACTTGCTCTTGTAGCATTACATTTTTGACTTGAGTCTGCTCCTCATTCTCGAGTGTGGGGTCATCATAAATGTCATAGTCGACAGATGATGATGAGATAAAGATGGAGGAAATATGGAACTCATTGATGGGTTCCATGACAGGATCAAAGAGGGAGTATTGAGGGCCACGAAGATAACGATGAAAGTTCATGATGTAGTGATAAAGACGAGTTAGGAACATCCCATAGGGTATCAATTTAGTACTGTTACCCTTGAGGTGTGTGATTCGCCTGGCAAAGAAGTAGGCGAGATTATAGGGTTGTTGAGTATGAAGACAATACATCATATGAGCACAACACGCCGGGAGTTGCTCACGAATGCCTTTAAGACCGAGAGTATTTTTCTCTCAAGATGATTGCCCAGTTGAGCAACTCTTCACGAACTTCTGACAGGAGAATTCTAGTTGTGTCGATGAAAGGAATGTATCTATGAGTACGAAGGAGTTTCCCAAGTTCCCACGGAGAAGGTATGAAGGAACAATAAGGTCTGTTCTCTTCTCGATAGTTGTAGAGTGAATCAAGACACCAATCTTCAGTATAGGCGCATTGCCCATGATTGGGGATACGAAGGATTTGAGCGAATTGCTCAAGAGTGAGGACAAATTTGAAGTTCCTAATCCAAAACCAGAGTGACGAAGATTGATCCTCGTTACGTACGAGTTCAACTTGTCGAAAGAATTCTAAAACAAACCGAGGACAAATTTTCTCATTAATATGAAGCAAGCAATCGAATCCTATGGCACGGAAGGTGGTATTAATGTCTCTATGATAAGCTAAGGAGGGATCAACAACTCGTCCTTCATGAAAGCGACGAGTTTCAACATTCACGTAGGAACGAATGTGATTACCCGGAGTTGTTGGTTCACGAGAAATTCTAGGAGCATAAGTGTCGGTGCGAAGATGATCAAAGTCATATATGTGTGACATTATGTCCCTATAAAAGAAATCATAAAGTTATAGTTGATAGTTCTTTGAGCTTCATTTTTGTTTATAATATGTTTTAATCTTCATTTAGAACAAAAGTTTTTGACATGTATTAAACAATGTGAAGTTGAATTTGATGTTTCAAAGAAGTGTTAATGATTTTCTCTTATTTTGAAAATTGTTATATTTTAAATGAAATCATTTCTCTTGATTAATATAATAACCAACCAATTATTTGAATTTAAGTGTTAATTATACTTAATTTCATAATAGACTTAAGATCCCTAATTTCAAGATAACAATAAACCCTAATTATATAATTCAAAGAGATAATTAGATGAGTTTGACTTACAATTGATGTTTGGTATGTAGGGGTGTTTAGTGATTTAGAACTTGAAATCTTGGACTTAATTCTTAAGGTAATAAGTGATGATTAACCCTTATTTTTCAGAAGCTCAGCTGCCATACTATGTGTGTGATTTGTTATATTGATAAAAGTGGAGTGAGAGGGCGTATTTATAAAAAAAATCTCGGACGGTCCCTTATTAATGAGGGACCGTGGGCTGTTTATGGGACCGTCGGTAGTAACTGTGTAGTTTTGACGATTTTTGTTGTTTTAGTTATTGTGAGAGGTCTTTGGTTCCAAATCACTTTAAAATATAATTCTTTGTATTTTAAGATACGAATTTGACTCAATACGCACGAGTGGGCTAAGGAATGGGTATGGAGTGGAATTGAGACAGAAGAAAAGGAAAAGACTCGATACGCTTGAATAAAGAGTGGATTTTGAGTCGAAACAGGAGAATAGGAGGAGTAAAAACATTAAATGAGATTCAAGGACGAGACTTGCATTGGAGAGGCTAGAAGTCAATCATGTAAATTCCAAGAAAAGTCATAGACGAGAATTAGAGAGCAAACAAAGAGTGAAGTAAGTGTGCATCGTCTATAGTGATTGATTGACGAGAAATTCATCATAAATAATGGTTGTGGTAAGACCATTATTTTTCCAAATAATTTGCTTGAATCCAAAGAGGGATAAGCAATTAGACAAAATGTCTAATGGTCACAAAGCATATAGCACATATGAACATATAGATATTATCTAGCATGCAAGCAAGTAACGATAAATCACATAGTCACGTAAGCATATAGCAAGCATTCAAGTTGCAACTATAATGGACAAAATTGTAAGAAGACTTACCTTGGCCTCTAGCTATCCTTAATGACACATATCATAACATGTGTCGTGTATGATGTAAGACATGATGAAACTCACTTGGCGAATCATCCTTAATAGTAGTTGCACATTCTAGCCACGCATTGTCTTGGTCTTTAGCTATCTTGGCCTTTGGCTTATCTAAACACGTACTAAGTCTTCTTCATTTGCATCACTTCAAGACTTGTAGATTAGTACATCAACTTAGTTGTTAATGTGATTCTTGTCGGCAACATTACCTACAATAAAAACATTCAAACTAGTAGTACACGATTCTACTTGAGCTAAGTGATTTACTAACAACATATTTTCATCATCTTTGGCATTAACATTTCCTTGATGAAATTTTAAAATATTTTGCCACAAATCATTTACCACATTTCATAAAATGGTTTTGTCAAAACCAATTTTTAGGCAAAGTTTTATAAACCAATATTTGAACTTCAATGTCTAGCAAAAGTTTCTTATGAAATTTTAATTTTCGAAATCTATTCTCATTGATTAAAAATATCAAGAGAAGTGACATGCCAAAGCTAAAGATCAATTGATTTCACATAACTTTCAAATTCATTTTTCTAAATGACAAAGTTTTCATTTTCGAAAAATGGTGACTAATTCAAATAGATCCCTTCTATGTATCTTTCAGACTCCATAGATCAATTCAAGTTTTAAAGTACAGTATACTCTAAAGATCTTGACAACCTGTCTCTGATACCAATTGTAGAAACTAGAAGGCGGGGTTGAATAGTTTCACCGTTTCTTTTTAGTTGTTAGAACATTTCGGTGTTTTTAGGTCCAATTAATATTCTTTAACAAACTTATTGAATTCTACTTGTTATGATATCAAGTTCACTACTAACATACATAAGTAAAAAAGAAAAGTAAAGAGTAAGGAAAGAACACAACCAAAGAGACGCGGCGATTTATAGTGGTTCAGCACGAAGCTCACTCTTCATCCTACTCCACTCCCCGAGTACCACACTCGAGAGTTATCAATCACTATATCAACACACTCCTTCAGGCGGAGCAATCCGTACACATGCTTACACAAGGCTTAACGACACTAAGCATAATGTCGAGTTCTAATCGTAGCTAGAACCAATATACTCCAAGGCCCACGTGGCCACTCGAACAAGCACTCTTGTCCATCTTGAATCTTCACCCGATCCAAGCCTTCACATAGTTGACACACTTGGTTCTTCACCCGAACCAAGCCTTCACACTTTGACACACTTGGTTCTTTACCCAAACCAAGCCTTCACACACTAGACACACTTGGTTCTTCACCCGAACCAAGACTTCACATACTAGACACACTTGGTTCTTCACCCGAACCAAGACTACACACATGACACACTTGGATCATCACCCGATCCAAGTCTTTACATAACAACTCGACTAAATCCTAACCTACACACTAGGACATCATTCTCCTCACACCAATACATGAACTAATCTAGTTACAAGACTTCTTGGATCTACATCACCATCCAAGTTCACACAAATATCCCCATCCTCGACTCACAGACAAGTCGGATAACAATGACATTATTTACAGAACCTATCACCGTAACACTTGTTACGTTTGTGTGTGGACACCTATAACATCTCGAGACTTCATTGATGTCGAGAGTTCTTCTCTTGCACTTGACGGAAGAGGAAATCACTTATAAACATATACCGACATGTTATAGTGATCAAAGACTCAAAGAGAAAATAAAAACAGAAAGTTTTGTGTGTGAAAAACCCTATTTTCCGAAGTGTAACAGTTCAGTATTTTTAGACGACAGGACAGACCAGACGGTCCCGTAAATAGGCGACGGTCCTTTATCAGTTAGGGACCGTCAACCCCTTAAAGGGACCGTCCCAAAAAAATGCTCCCATTTTTTTCCTGACGTGGTGAAAACTTATCTGGTGAAGTTTCAGCTATTTTGGGGGGAAAACTAGCTGTTATAAATTTGAATTTGAATATATTTTCTTAATAAAACATTTCTTTTAAAACACAAAAATACTTTTGTGAAAATGTTTTGTCTAACTTAAAAATGTAAGTTTATAAGAAAATCAAAACTTCTTTGATCACCAAACTAATGACGGTATAAAGTTTGTTCATACCTGAAGTGACGTTGTAGAAGTTACGTAGAAGTAACGAGTTTTCTCAGTTAAAAACTTATTAACCGTAACTTTACGTAACATGTCTTTATATTTTGTGATTATCAAAACACAAGAAGATCGAATAATGAGAATAACGTTTTTGACATTATTTTTATTAACAGAAAGGAAGGTTAAATATGTTACATACTTATATGTGATTCATATCTATAATTCAATCAGAAACTGTGGAGTCTATGTATCATTATGACAGTCCATCTATGCCATGATTACTTGAGCAAATTTAGTGTGTGCTCGTATCTGTTATAGTATTATCTATGTTTCAAACTATGTAATTATAGTTACGCACCTTAGTACAGAACACTATCTGAAGCTAGCACAAGTACAATGAGTTGTTGCTGTTTCTAAATTGTAGTAATATTATGTCAGGAAGATAGAGCTTTAGAAATAACAAACCCTCTAGTAACTGTGAATTTTGAGACCTTATGTCATAGTATGTTGTGAACCAAAGTGAAATCATTCATATTCCTATTGTTGATATCATTTATTAAATCACTATAACAAACAGCAAGATCAAAACACTCTATATGACAAAACTACACGCTCTTAAATTTACTATACTGCACAGACTTGGTTATTCCTGTTAGTTTTTACGGATAAAAATTAATGTGGTATGTCAGGATTCGAACACGAGACTTTGGGATTACACACATTACGTATGAGTTTCAATGATTTAATAATTATTATATTTAGTTATGAATAATTATTAATGTCACAAACATATAACGGTCGTTAGTACTTAACGGTCGTTAGACGAAACAAGAAGGACTAGAATGAAAATAATATCCAAGAAGGATCCTGAAGGACCCTCTTGGGCTTTGATCGGCCGACCCACCTCCCTAGGAGGTTAGGGTTTGTTTTCTTGTTCTCCAAGATTTGAAAACTATAAATACAAGGCCTCTTGTATTCATTCTTATCATCTCTTGATTACAAGCAAGCCTTGCATTCTTTTCTTCTCTCTCTCTTTTGTGCTTAGTTCAATCAACTACACCCTTATAGGGTTCCTATGCGATCTTCTAAGCTCAAACATTCTTGTGTGGATTGTTTGTGATCAAGAACCTAGCTTTTCACATTGAAACGCTACTAATAGATGTGTACAAGAACGAAGAACAAACACATTATTGTTTGTTGATTTGGAGAATTCGACTAGGGTATTAGTCGAATTGTAAAACCCTAATTTTAGGGTTCTTGTTCTTGACTCTTGATTTATTGTTCTTGCTAGAAATCACTACGGTACGCATATCCTTTTACATTCGGTTAATTATTACATGTATTGTGATCTTTACTTCCGCTGCATGCTTTGATGATGTTTACTTGTTTATATAATTGTTATGATATCAAATTCCAACAGTGGCATCATGAGCCGTTAATACGATGTAATTAATTACCGAAACACATAAAATTGAATCATTTATGATTATTACATGTTTATGGTGTTCTAAGGTTTTTAAAATTTAGTAAACCCTAATTTTTTTTTTAATATGGGTCGATCCCTATTTTTTATTTTATTAGGGTTTTAGTTTTTGTAAAACTTGTAGAAACCCTAGGTTGCATGTAATTTTTATGTGAATTTTAATGAATATGTGCTATATGTCATTAATTGATATGTGATCTAAGACTTGATTATTGTTAATATTAAGTGCTATGTGGGAATCCATGATGAAAACATGCACGTTTTGTCATGGATTATGATGATTTTGAAGTAATTGTTACGTGTTATTGAGATTTCATGCTAGATTATGCGATTTGTACTAATTAATTAGGGTTTTAGTAATAAAATTGTTTGACATGTTTAATTTACTAAAAAATTAATTAATTATTTAATTAGGGAAGACCTAAAATTGGGGAACACCACATATAAATCGTGTACATTAAATCGATTATGTGTATTAATTGATTTATTTTGCATGCTCATTATTTAAATTGTTTATTTTTATTTTTATTTAATTGCGTATTTGTTTATATATGTTTGTGACATGATAGTAAGCAAAAGGGTAATTTCATAATAAAATTATAAACCGGACTTAATAATGGTGAAATTATGTTTTGAGCTTTAAAAATCTTAAACTTTTAATTGATTGATGCGACTGTACTAATAATGGTCGAAATGGCGGACTTGAATTGACAAACTGTGTGGTGGGTTCTAGTAGAAACGGGTTTTTTAAGAGCTTCGCGCCTACCGAGTTTCTACGCCCGCTTGTGCGTCAAGGAGAACTTACCGTAGTACAACCATTATATTAGTGTGAAGCATCTTAAGGCAATGTTGTAATTTCTCAACGCCTCAATTAAAACTTTATTGATTTATGCTCATGTAAAGAAACGAATATGTAAAAGTTTTTGATTTAAGAAACCTTTGATACAAAGATGAATGCATGACATCTTTGTACATATTTTTGATTACACACATCAAAATTACTACCCTTTAAATTAAGTCAATGCCATCTAGTTAAAGAACACTTGAAGTTGTAAATTCGGGTCATGTGAGAACTTGGACTAGATTAACAATGGAGAGGTAAATTGATACTTTCATTACTTGCAGATCAACTGAGGTAATGGAATTATGGAATTTACATGTTTTTTAATTAGACGACTTAAATTGAGTAAAGTGAGAACTTGGACTCAAGGTATAAGATGGGGATAAAATATGCTTACATTGCAACTGAAGTTGGCAAAAATGTAAATCCCATCGTTTCTAGGAATTGGAATTTGTATATTGGCAATTGAGGTTCGACTCGTACCTTATTAAATACTTTCATCATTAGCAGATCAACTGATGTGATGAAACTATGTTAGTTTCGATCCTAGTTTTCAGTGAAAATTAAATGGTTTTATGTTTATTTACCATAGGTATTTAATTTTCTTGAAAAGTTTTATTATCGAAAGTACTAACTTTTGAACTTTTTTCTGTAGAAATGACTCTACCCGAAAACACTAATATGAACAACATGAGTTCTGCATTCAAGCAAATGATTGATCGAGAAAAGTTGACTGGTGCTGCAAATTTCAATGATTGGCATCGATCCTTGAGAATTGTTCTGCGAATGGCCAAAAGACTTGATTATATTAGTAAGCCTCTTCCTGAAGCTCCTCCTGCTACTTCTACCAATGCCCAACTTGAGGAGTATAACGTTGAGTATGAGAAGCACAAAGATGTGGCTTGTCTCATGTTAGCTGGGATGGACACCAAATTGCAAAAGCAATTTGAACACTTCGGTCCCATGGACATGATCAACGAACTCAAACGAATGTTTGAGAAACCACCTGCTGCAGAATTATATGATCTGATAGAATCTCTGCACAGTTGCAAGCAGGATGCTAGCAAATCCATGAGTGCCCATGTTTTGGAAATGAAAAGCTATTTGGACCAATTGGAGCAACTAGGCTGTGGTTATGTGCAAAGTGTTTGTGTTGGCCTCATTATGCGATCCCTTAATCAGGATTTGTTTAGTGAGTTTGTGCGCAACTACAATATGCATTGCACGGGGAAGACAATTAGTGAGTTACATGCAATGCTCATAGATTTTGAGAAAGGACTTGCTAAAAAGGCACCTACACCTGCGGTATTAGCAATACAAGGTGGTAGGATTACTAAGCCCAACAAACCGCAACAAGTGTACAAGGGAAAAGGCAATGGAAAGGGTAAGCAAGTTGCAAACCACCAACAGCCTAAGAAGCAGAATCCTAAGAAGAAGGAGATCCCTAAGAAGGATTTGGCTGCTTGTCACCACTGCAACACACCAGGACATTAGAAGAGGAACTGTCCATTGTTTCTAGAGGAGTTGCGCAAGAATAAGAATAAGAAGGATGTTGGGAATGTCGCGAGCACTTCAGGTATTTTTATGATTGAATTATTTTCTTTTCCTCGTAAGCATAATGCCTGGGTATATGATGCTGGATGATGAGACGAAAAATGTTACGTTTTTAGGGGTCGGTTTGAGTCCTAATTCGTATGTTTTTGGTTTGGATTTCACCCAAAGTCGTTTCTTTTCTCATTTTAGGTACTTTTGAAGGGAAAATCACAAAAGAAGCATTTTCAGAGTGAAAAAGTGCGGAAAACAACAAAATCTCAAAAGACCTTAAAGATCACAGAAGGTGACGCCGTCACACTCTACAAGGTGACGCCGTCAGGAATAAGTGAAGTCCAGAAGTGGAAAAAAGACTCGTGACGGGCCAGAGAGTTTGTAGTGCAATTTGGTGACGCCGTCAACTAAGGACGTCAGATCTGGAACCAGCAATTATGACCACGTCAAGGAAGGCCGTCAGGAAACCCTAATCGCCGAGCTGACGACGTAGTTAATGATTTTCTCTTATTTTGAAAATTGTTATATTTTAAATGAAATCATTTCTCTTGATTAATATAATAACCAACCAATTATTTGAATTTAAGTGTTAATTATACTTAATTTCATAATAGACTTAAGATCTCTAATTTCAAGATAACAATAAACCCTAATTATATAATTCAAAGAGATAATTAGATGAGTTTGACTTACAATTGATGTTTGGTATGTAGGGGTGTTTAGTGATTTAGAACTTGAAATCTTGGACTTAATTCTTAAGGTAATAAGTGATGATTAACCCTTATTTTTCAGAAGCTCAGCTGCCATACTATGTGTGTGATTTGTTATACTGATAAAAGTGGAGTGAGAGGGCGTATTTATAAAAAAAATCTCGGACGGTCCCTTATTAATGAGGGACCGTGGGCTGTTTATGGGACCGTCGGTAGTAACTGTGTAGTTTTGATGATTTTTGTTGTTTTAGTTATTGTGAGAGGGTCTTTGGTTCCAAATCACTTTAAAATATAATTCTTTGTATTTTAAGATACGAATTTGATTCAATACGCACGAGTGGGCTAAGGAATGGGTATGGAGTGGAATTGAGACAGAAGAAAAGGAAAAGACTCGATACGCTTGAATAAAGAGTGGATTTTGAGTCGAAACAGGAGAATAGGAGGAGTAAAAACATTAAATGAGATTCAAGGACGAGACTTGCATCGGAGAGGCTAGAAGTCAATCATGTAAATTCCAAGAAAAGTCATAGACGAGAATTAGAGAGCAAACAAAGAGTGAAGTAAGTGTGCATCGTCTATAGTGATTGATTGACGAGAAATTCATCATAAATAATGGTTGTGGTAAGACCATTATTTTTCCAAATAATTTGCTTGAATCCAAAGAGGGATAAGCAATTAGACAAAACGTCTAATGGTCACAAAGCATATAGCACATATGAACATATAGATATTATCTAGCATGCAAGCAAGTAACGATAAATCACATAGTCACGTAAGCATATAGCAAGCATTCAAGTTGCAACTATAATGGACAAAATTGTAAGAAGACTTACCTTGGCGTCTAGCTATCCTTAATGACACATATCATAACATGTGTCGTGTGTGATGTAAGACATGATGAAACTCACTTGGCGAATCATCCTTAATAGTAGTTGCACATTCTAGCCACGCATTGTCTTGGTCTTTAGTTATCTTGGCCTTTGGCTTATCTAAACGCGTACTAAGTCTACTTCATTTACATCACTTCAAGACTTGTAGATTAGTACATCAACTTAGTTGTTAATGTGATTCTTGTCGGCAACATTTCCTACAATAAAAACATTCAAACTAGTAGTACACGATTCTACTTGAGCTAAGTGATTTACTAACAACATATTTTCATCATCTTTGGCTTTAACATTTCCTTGATGAAATTTTAAAATATTTTGCAACAAATCATTTACCACATTTCATAAAATGGTTTTGTCAAAACCAATTTTTAGGCAAAGTTTTATAAACCAATATTTGAACTTCAATGTCTAGCAAAAGTTTCTTATGAAATTTTAATTTTCGAAATCTATTCTCATTGATTAAAAATATCAAAAGAAATGACATGCCAAAGCTAATGATCAATTGATTTCACATAACTTTCAAATTCATTTTTCTAAATGACAAAATTTTCATTTTCGAAAAATGGTGACTAATTCAAATAGATCCCTTCTATGTATCTTTCAGACTCCATAGATCGATTCAAGTTTTAAAGTACAGTATACTCTAAAGATCTTGACAACCTGTCTCTGATACCAATTGTAGAAACTAGAAGGCGGGGTTGAATAGTTTCACCGTTTCTTTTTAGTTGTTAGAACATTTCGTCGTTTTTAGGTCCGATTAATATTCTTTAACAAACTTATTGAATTCTACTTGTTATGATATCAAGTTCACTACTAACATACATAAGTAAAAAAGAAAAGTAAAGAGTAAGGAAAGAACACAACCAAAGAGACGCGGCGATTTATAGTGGTTTGGCACGAAGCTCACTCTTCATCCTACTCCACTCCCCGAGTACCACACTCGAGAGTTATCAATCACTATATCAACACACTCCTTCAGGCGGAGCAATCCGTACACATGCTTACACAAGGCTTAACGACACTAAGCATAATGTCGAGTTCTAATCGTAGCTAGAACCAATATACTCCAAGGCCCACGTGGCCACACGAACAAGCACTCTTGTCCATCTTGAATCTTCACCCGATCCAAGCCTTCACATAGTTGACACACTTGGTTCTTCACCCGAACCAAGCCTTCACACTTTGACACACTTGGTTCTTCACCCGAACCAAGCCTTCACACTTTGACACACTTGGTTCTTTACCCAAACCAAGCCTTCACACACTAGACACACTTGGTTCTTCACCGGAACCAAGACTTCACATACTAGACACACTTGGTTCTTCACCCGAACCAAGACTACACACATGACACACTTGGATCATCACCCGATCCAAGTCTTTACATAACAACTCGACTAAATCCTAACCTACACACTAGGACATCATTCTCCTCACACCAATACATGAACTAATCTAGTTACAAGACTTCTTGGATCTACATCACCATCCAAGTTCACACAAATATCCCCATCCTCGACTCACACACAAGTCAGATAACAATGACATTATTTACAGAACCTATCACCGTAAAACTTGTTACGTTTGTGTGTGGACACCTATAACATCTCGAGACTTCATTGATGTCGAGAGTTCTTCTCTTGCACTTGACGGAAGAGGAAATCACTTATAAACATCTACCGACATGTTATAGTGATCAAAGACTCAAAGAGAAAATAAAAACAGAAAGTTTTGTGTGTGAAAACCTTATTTTCTGAAGTGTAACAGTTCAGTATTTTTAGACGACAGGACAGACCAGACGGTCCCGTAAATAGGCGACGGTCCTTTATCAGTAAGGGACCGTCAACCCCTTTAAGGGACCGTCCCAAAAAAATGCTCCCATTTTTTCCTGACGTGGTGAAAACTTATCTGGTGAAGTTTCAGCTATTTTGAGGGGAAAACTAGCTGTTATAAGTTTGAATTTGAATATATTTTCTTAATAAAACATTTCTTTTAAAACACAAAAATACTTTTGTGAAAATATTTTGTCTAACTTAAAAATGTAAGTTTATAATAAAATCAAAACTTCTTTGATCACCAAACTAATGATGGTATAAAGTTTGTTCATACCTGAAGTGACGTTGTAGAAGTTACGTAGAAGTAACGAGTTTTCTCGGTTAAAAACTTATTAACCGTAACTTTACGTAACATGTCTTTATATTTTGTGATTATCAAAACACAAGAAGATCGAATAATGAGAATAACGTTTTTGACATTATTTTTATTAACAGAAAGGAAGGTTAAATATGTTACATACTTATATGTGATTCATATCTATAATTCAATCAGAAACTGTGGAGTCTATGTATCAGTATGACAGTCCATCTATGCCATGATTACTTGAGCAAATTTAGTGTGTGCTCGTATCTGTTATAGTATTATCTATGTTTCAAACTATGTAATTATAGTTACGCACCTTAGTACAGAACACTATCTGAAGCTAGCACAAGTACAATGAGTTGTTGCTGTTTCTAAATTGTAGTAATATTATGTCCGGAAGATAGAGCTTTAGAAATAACAAACCCTCTAGTAACTGTGAATTTTGAGACCTTATGTCATAGTATGTTGCGAACCAAAGTGAAATCATTCATATTCCTATTGTTGATATCATTTATTAAATCACTATAACAAACAGCAAGATCAAAACACTCTATATGACAAAACTACATGCTCTTAAATTTACTATACTGCACAGACTTGGTTATTCCTGTTAGTTTTTACGGATAAAAATTAATGTGGTATGTCTGGATTCGAACACGAGACTTTGGGATTACACACATTACATATGAGTTTCAATGATTTAATAATTATTATATTTAGTTATGAATAATTATTAATGTCACAAACATTTAACGGTCGTTAGTACTTAACGGTCGTTAGACGAAACAAGAAGGACTAGAATGAAAATAATATCCAAGAAGGATCCTGAAGGACCCTCTTGGGCTTTGATCGGCCGACCCACCTCCCTAGGAGGTTAGGGTTTGTTTTCTTGTTCTCCAAGATTTGAAAACTATAAATACAAGGCCTCTTGTATTCATTCTTATCATCTCTTGATTACAAGCAAGCCTTGCATTCTTTTCTTCTCTCTCTCTTTTGTGCTTAGCTCAATCAACTACACCCTTATAGGGTTCCTATGCGATCTTCTAAGCTCAAACATTCTTGTGTGGATTGTTTGTGATCAAGAACCTAGCTTTTC
The DNA here is from genome assembly GCA_014162995.1 of Artemisia annua. Taxonomy (NCBI): domain Eukaryota; kingdom Viridiplantae; phylum Streptophyta; class Magnoliopsida; order Asterales; family Asteraceae; genus Artemisia; species Artemisia annua. Next base: position 70,707 of record LBNU01011314.1, read on the forward strand.
ACATTGAAACGCTACTAATAGATGTGTACAAGAACGAAGAACAAACACATTATTGTTTGTTGATTTGGAGAATTCGACTAGGGTATTAGTCGAATTGTAAAACCCTAATTTTAGGGTTCTTGTTCTTGATTTATTGTTCTTGCTAGAAATCACTACGGTACGCATATCCTTTTACATTCGGTTAATTATTACATGTATTGTGATCTTTACTTCCGCTGCATGCTTTGATGATGTTTACTTGTTTATATAATTGTTATGATATCAAATTCCAACAGTGGCATCATGAGCCGTTAATACGATGTAATTAATTACCGAAACACATAAAATTGAATCATTTATGATTATTACATGTTTATGGTGTTCTAAGGTTTTTAAAATTTAGTAAACCCTAATTTTTTTTAATATGGGTCGATCCCTATTTTTTATTTTATTAGGGTTTTAGTTTTTGTAAAACTTGTAGAAACCCTAGGTTGCATGTAATTTTTATGTGAATTTTAATGAATATGTGCTATATGTCATTAATTGATATGTGATCTAAGACTTGATTATTGTTAATAATAAGTGCTATGTGGGAATCCATGATGAAAACATGCACGTTTTGTCATGGATTATGATGATTTTGAAGTAATTGTTACGTGTTATTGAGATTTCATGCTAGATTATGCGATTTGTACTAATTAATTAGGGTTTTAGTAATAAAATTGTTTGACATGTTTAATTTACTAAAAAATTAATTAATTATGTAATTAGGGAAGACCTAAAATTGGGGAACACCACATATAAATCGTGTACATTAAATCGATTATGTGTATTAATTGATTTATTTTGCATGTTCATTATTTAAATTGTTTATTTTTATTTTTATTTAATTGCGTATTTCTTTATGGGTTTTGTTAAACACAACCCTATGGGTTGTGTATAAGCCTTCTATAAATATAAAATTAACATTTACTGAACACTTAATGAACCCTAAACATTCCATAATTAACATCACTTACCTCTTTTATAATGATTAAAACTATATAATTATGGAATGTATGAGTTCATTAATTGACTTCATAAATTTGGTATGCTTACACACAACCCTATGGGTTGTGTTTAACAAAAGCCTTTGTTTATATATGTTTGTGACATGATAGTAAGCAAAAGGGTAATTTCATAATAAAATTATAAACCGGACTTAATAATGGTGAAATTATGTTTTGAGCTTTAAAAATCTTAAACTTTTATTTGATTGATGCGACTGTACTAATAATGGTCGAAATGGCGGACTTGAATTGACAAACTGTGTGGTGGGTTCTAGTAGAAACGGGTTTTTTAAGAGCTTCGCGCCTACCGAGTTTCTACGCCCGCTTGTGCGTCAAGGAGAACTTACCGTAGTACAACCATTATATTAGTGTGAAGCATCTTAAGGCAATGTTGTAATTTCTCAACGCCTCAATTAAAACTTTATTGATTTATGCTCATGTAAAGAAACGAATATGTAAAAGTTTTTGATTTAAGAAACCTTTGATACAAAGATGAATGCATGACATCTTTGTACATATTTTTGATTATACACATCAAAATTACTACCCTTTAAATTAAGTCAATGCCATCTAGTTAAAGAACACTTGAAGTTGTAAATTCGGGTCATGTGAGAACTTGGACTAGATTAACAATGGAGAGGTAAATTCATACTTTCATTACTTGCAGATCAACTGGGGTAATGGAATTATGGAATTTACATGTTTTTTAATTAGACGAATTAAATTGAGTAAAGTGAGAACTTGGACTCAAGGCATAAGATGGGGATAAAATATGCTTACATTGCAACTGAAGTTGGCAAAAATGTAAATCCCATCGTTTCTAGGAATTGGAATTTGTATATTGGCAATTGAGGTTCGACTCGTACCTTATTAAATACTTTCATCATTAGCAGATCAACTGATGTGATGAAACTATGTTAGTTTCGATCCTAGTTTTCAGTGAAAATTAAATGGTTTTATGTTTATTTACCATAGGTATTTAATTTTCTTGAAAAGTTTTATTATCGAAAGTACTAACTTTTGAACTTTTTTCTGTAGAAATGACTCTACCCGAAAACACTAATATGAACAATATGAGTTCTGCATTCAAGCAAATGATTGATCGAGAAAAGTTGACTAGTGCTGCAAATTTCAATGATTGGGATCGATCCTTGAGAATTGTTCTGCGAATGGCCAAAAGACTTGATTATATTAGTAAGCCTCTTCCTGAAGCTCCTGCTGATACTTCTACCAATGCCCAACTTGAGGAGTATAACGTTGAGTATGAGAAGCACAAAGATGTGGCTTGTCTCATGTTAGCTGGGATGGACACCAAATTGCAAAAGCAATTTGAACACTTCGGTCCCATGGACATGATCAACGAACTCAAACGAATGTTTGAGAAACCACCTGCTGCAGAATTATATGATCTGATAGAATCTCTGCACAGTTGCAAGCAGGATGCTAGCAAATCCATGAGTGCCCATGTTTTGGAAATGAAAAGCTATTTGGACCAATTGGAGCAACTAGGCTGTGGTTATGTGCAAAGTGTTTGTGTTGGCCTCATTATGCGATCCCTTAATCAGATTTGTTTAGTGAGTTTATGCGCAACTACAATATGCATTGCACGGGGAAGACAATTAGTGAGTTACATGCAATGCTCATAGATTTTGAGAAAGGACTCGCTAAGAAGGCACCTACACCTGCGGTATTAGCAATATAAGGTGGTAAGATTACTAAGCCCAACAAACCGCAACAAACGAACAAGAAGGGAAAAGGCAATGGAAAGGGTAAACAAGTTGCGACCTACCAACAAATGCCTAAGAAGCAGAATCCTCCTAAGAAGAAGGAGATCCCCAAGAAGGATTTGGCTGCTTGTCACCACTGCAACACACCAGGACATTAGAAGAGGAACTGTCCATTGTTTCTAGAGGAGTTGCGCAAGAATAAGAATAAGAAGGATGCTGGGAATGTCGCGAGCACTTCAGGTATTTTTATGATTGAATTATTTTCTTTTCCTCGTAAGCATAATGCCTGGGTATATGATGCTGGATGTGGTACTCATATTTGTAACACATCGCAGGGACTTAGAGGAGCAAGGAAGCTGGCCTATAGAGAAAGATACTTGTACGTGGGCAATGGTATACGTGCAGCTGTTGAAGGCATAGGGACATTCGATTTAATCTTACCTTCGGGTTTAATACTAGTTTTGAATAATTGTCATTATGCACCTTCTATTATTAGGGGTGTTATTTTAGTTTCTTTGTTATTGGATATTGGTTTTGTTCACACATTTACTAATAATGGAATTTCAGTTTCTTTAAATAATGTTTTTTACTTTAATGCAATTCCAATAAATGGTGTGTTTGAAATCGACATGGAAAATCATGTGTCCAATAAAAATAACTCTATGTATAGCATTAGCAATAAGAGAATCAAGTCTAACTTGGATTCGTCTTATCTTTGGCATTGTCGACTTGCTCATATAGGCAAGACTCGCATGGAAAAGTTGCAACATGATGGGCTTTTGAAAAATATCAATGATGAATCATTTGATAAATGCGAATCTTGTATATCTTGGAAGATGATAAAGAATCCTTTTTCACAACAACTTGAAAGGGCTTCAGATCTACTTGGATTAATACATTTTGATGTGTGCGGTCCACTTAGACATGTGTCAAGACGCGGTGTTGTCTACTTCTTAACATTTACAGATGATTATAGTCGTTATGTTGTTTATTTACTTAAACATAAACATGAATTCTATGAAAAATTCAAGGTTTTTAAAAGTGCAGTAGAATTACAACTCAGTAAGAAGATTAAGGCTCTTCGATCCGATAGAGGTGGTGAATATTTAAGCCAAGAGTTTAAAGATTATTTAACTGAGTGTGGTATTGTCTAACAACTCACAACTCCTTATACTCCACAACAAAATGGTGTATCTGAAAGGAGAAATCGTACATTGCTAGACATGGTACGATCAATGTTTAATCTTACAACTCTTCCCTTATCCTTTTGGGATTNTGATGTGTGCGGTCCACTTAGACATGTGTCAAGACGCGGTGTTGTCTACTTCTTAACATTTACAGATGATTATAGTCGTTATGTTGTTTATTTACTTAAACATAAACATGAATTCTATGAAAAATTCAAGGTTTTTAAAAGTGCAGTAGAATTACAACTCAGTAAGAAGATTAAGGCTCTTCGATCCGATAGAGGTGGTGAATATTTAAGCCAAGAGTTTAAAGATTATTTAACTGAGTGTGGTATTGTCTAACAACTCACAACTCCTTATACTCCACAACAAAATGGTGTATCTGAAAGGAGAAATCGTACATTGCTAGACATGGTACGATCAATGTTTAATCTTACAACTCTTCCCTTATCCTTTTGGCATTATGCCCTTGAAACTGCTGTTCGCATATTGAACATGGTTCCAACTAAGAAGGTTGATAAGACTCCATATGAATTATGGACTGGAAAAGCTCCCAACTTTTCTTACTTAAAGATTTGTGGTTGTGAGGCGTTTGTTAAACGTGACTCACCAGATAAACTCCAACAAAGATCTGTTAAGTGTATCTTCGTAGGATACCCAAAGGAAACTACGGGTTACTACTTCTACTTTACACCAGAGGATAAAGTTATTGTGGCTAGGTATGGAGATTTCTTAGAAAGAGATCTTATATCACAAGAATTTAGTGGGAGAGTTTATGATCTAGAATATGATCAAGAAGATACATCACCTTCTGAAAACACTAGCACACTTCCTGTGGAACCTGAAAGTTTAGGTCCTCCACCTGAAGTTGAAGTGGTTCCCATTCGCAGATCTGCAAGAACTGTGAAAGCTCTTAAACGTCTATGTCTTAACATAGAGTGTGAGGAAACTATACTAGGGGATCTTAATGAACCTACTAGTTATATGGCTGCCATTAATAGTCCTGAAAAGGAAAAATGGCAAGTTGCTATCAATGGGGAAATGCAATCCATGAGAGACAACGAAGTCTGGATAGAAGTAGACCTTCCTCCCAATGCCAAGGTAGTTGGAAGTAAGTGGCTCTATAAGAAGAAGACAGACATGGATGGCAATGTACACACCTATAAAGCTCGTTTGGTAGCTAAAGGCTTTACCCAAACATATGTATGAGGAGACCTTTTCTCCTGTAGCTGACATTAGAGCTATTAGGATTCTCATAGCTATAGCTGCGTACTATGACTATGAGATTTGGCAAATGGATGTCAAAACCGCTTTGTTAAATGGTAGCCTAGATGAAGACATCTATATGGCGCAGCCTGAAGGGTTTGTGAATCCAGAATTTCCAAACCATGTATGAAAACTTCAAAGATCCATTTATGGATTGAAGCAAGCGTCACGGCAATGGAATAAAAGATTTGATGCGGAAATAAAAAAGTTTGGATTTACTCAGAATCTTGATGAGCCATGTGTATATCAGAAAGCTAGTAGGAGTAATGTTGTTTTCCTTATCCTATATGTTGATGACATATTGATGTTGGGAAATCATATACCAATGTTAAAGGAGGTTAAGTCCTATCTTGGTAAATATTTTTCTATGAAGGATTTAGGAGAAGCAGCATTCATCCTTGGAATCAAGATCTACAGAGATAGATCAAAGCGGTTGATTGGATTAAGCCAAAGTGCTTATATTGATAAAATATTGAAGAGATTCAATATGTAAAATTCCAAGAAAGGATATTTGCCAATACAAGTAGAACATGGCTTAAGTAGTGCAGTAGGTGCTTCAACACCTGAAGAGGTAGCACACATAAAAAAGGTTCCATATGCTTTGGCAGTAGGATCTATTATGTATGCAGTAAAAAGCACAAGGCCAGATGTGGCGTTTGCACAAAATTTGACCAGTCGTTATCAACAGAATCCAGGTGGACTTCACTGGCATGCTGTTAAAAGCATTCTTAAGTATTTAAGGAATACTAAAGATATGTTCTTAGTGTATGGGGGAAATCCAGAAACAGAACTTGATGTTACATTGCGTCCTTTTAAAGTGATAAAGATGATACAAAGTCTCAGACGGGATATGTCTTTGTTATTAATAGAGGAGCTGTAGACTGGAGGAGCAAGAAGCAGAGTACAATAGCGATGTTTGCAACAGAAGCTGAGTATATTGCTGCATCAGAAGCTGCGATGGAAGCTGTTTGGATTAGGAAATTCATTTCGGAGCTAGGAGTTATGCCGTCGATTAATTTACCTATAAATTTGTATTGTGACAATTCTGCTGCAATTACATTCGCCAATGAACCTGGAGTCATGAGGGGCGCCAGACACTTTCCTAGACGATATCACTATGTTCGAGAACAAGTCGAAATAGGAGAAATCATTTTACTCAAAGTTCACACAGATGACAATCTAGCTGATCCCTTTACGAAGGCTTTACCTAAGGAAAAGCTTACTCAACATGCCAATGGCATTGGACTTCGTTTAGCTAGTAGTTTCATGTAGATCTGTGGTTAGTATTTGGATAAAGGATAATGTCAACATTATTATCTTAATGAAATAAGATATTTTGTTATTTTTATTTTCATTCATAATATTGTATCCTATATTTGCATGTTTAATCCATGACTAACTTATGTTATTCTAAATAGTCCATTGTCAATCAATGATATGGGAATATCATTGAATTAAGACAAATCTGAGTTTTGGTAGAATATACTTAAGTATATTGATGCGTAGGACATGCCAAATTCACATGATATTCAATAAGAAGAATAAATTGAATATAAGACAGATCCCAATCGCATGATTGTACTTTATGGATCATTGTCATTAAAGTAAATCTTGAATATTTATCCTCAGACTTTAGATACCAGATAATTACTGTGGATGTAGCTCATTTTCTGTAAGATAGTCTAACGCTATCCATAACTGGTGGTTATAAAGGCTATTTTCAGAAGTGATGCAAACTTCATGGGTTATGCTTGTAGTCAAGAAAGAATTTGTTTCTTCAAATTTGTTTTGAAGTATAATACTGCTTGGCCACTCGTAGGGTTGACAAGATGTTTGCATGGCTATGCCCAAAGTCTATCTGGAATATGTTCAGATGTTTTGGTAATCCTGATCAATTAATGAATAACGAGAAACAGAAAGTTAATTATGGAATGACTTAGATCCATATCCATATTAACGTAGTATTAGAAACAAAAGGATAAGTATGATGATGATTCATCAAAAGGTTTTTTTTCCAGGAAACCACTCTCAGGGTCGATCTGGGGGCATTGGGGTGTTATGCTAGACTAACCAATGGCATTACTACATTAATGTATATCCGAGTGGGAGCTGTTAGTTTTTACGGATAAAAATTAATGTGGTATGTCTGGATTCGAACACGAGACTTCGGGATTGCACACATTATGTATGAGTTTCAATGATTTAATAATTATTATATTTAGTTATGAATAATTATTAATTTCACAAACATTTAACGGTCGTTAGTACTTAACGGTCGTTAGACGAAACAAGAAGGATTAGAATGAAAATAATAGCCAAGAAGGATCCGGAAGGACCCCCTTGGGCTTTGATCGGCCGACCCACCTCCCTAGGAGGTTAGGGTTTGTTTTCTTGTTCTCCAAGATTTGAAAACTATAAATACAAGGCCTCTTGTATTCATTCTTATCATCTCTTGATTACAAGCAAGCCTTGCATTCTTTTCTTCTCTCTCTCTTTTGTGCTTAGCTCGATCAACTACACCCTTATAGGGTTCCTACGCGATCTTCTAAGCTCAAACATTCTTGTGTGGATTGTTTGTGATCAAGAACCTAGCTTTTCACATTTGAAACGCTACTAATACATGTGTACAAGAACGAAGAACAAACATATTATTGTTTGTTGATTTGGAGAATTCGACTATGGTATTAGTCAAATTGTGAAACCCTAATTTTAGGTTTCTTGTTCTTGATTCTTGATTTCTTGTTCTTGCTAGAAATCACTACGGCACTGATGCGCGGGATTGCGACCATGCACTAGGGTTTTACCTCTCAAGGGATCTTGAGAAGCTTGCAATCCCCACCAGGCAGTGTACCTGACCGATGTAGTATAGTGTAGTGGAAAGTACCGGGGGATTGATCGTTCTCTGCGGGAATAGTGTCATTAGCATTGAAAAGCTACTCTAATAGGTCTAGGGGCGAGGGAAGATTCTTTTTGTATTTTTATATTTTTAGGAAAGCAAGTAAAAAATCTCGGGTTTGAAGGAGTGGGCGGAATTAGTTGCTAGTCAACTAACTCAAATAACTACTAAGGCAAGTAAAATAAAATAACAAGAAAGTAAATGGTTGTGAAAACTATATGGAGAGAAGTGTGTTTACTTAGATTTCCTTACTCCCTAACTATCTTTTACCGATTGATTAGTGTGTATTAATTGCGTGGATGACGGATTGTATTCCTTAATACCATTCGTAGGGGTGTGCACGGACTTCCCCTAACTCTATGATCTCCTACTTCACTCCTATGTCAAGCTGGCTAAGAAGCTCCTAACATGGGATCACTAGAATTCGCTCATGCATTAAATACAATCAAATAACCTTAGTACACCTTGGTTCATGTTTCTTAAGACATTCAAGCATGTTACCAATCGGAAGTCTGCCAGTTTTCTTAAGCCTAACATCGATAATCACCCATCCAATACAATTAATAACACACCATTCAATCAATAATCAATAGTTAGGTTTCATTAGATCTAAGCAAACACAAAGAAAACCTAGCCTAGCATGTTAAACAAAAGACAAGAACAAGATAGAATCAAACAACACATAGACATATTGAATGATTAATTGATTACTTATCTTCAATGTAACATGAGAGATCCAAGGGTATAAAACCCTTAAAAAAGCTGCAAAAATCGTCTAGGGTTTCTCTCTAAAAAGTTCCACACTAATGACTAAAAATTATGCGAATATATATAGAAAAACAGATCTGACGGCGTCACGTTATAGCCTTGACGCCGTCACCTCGCCGTGGTTAGGGTTTCTTGATGGCCTTCTTGACGCCATCCCTCTTTAATCTATTCTGGCTTATCAAGGCTTGACGGCGTCACATCCAAGCTTGACGCCGTTAAGGGTACTATTCAGCAGATTTTTGGCACTTTGTCGAATTCTTCACTTTTATGCTCCAAAACGTCCAAAATGCTTCCTTTTCCAGAATTCCTCTCCAAAGTACCTAAAATGCCAAAAGGAACGATTTAGGGTGATATTTGATCAAATAAATACGATTTAGGGCTTAAATGACCCCCGAAAAGCGGTACACTTTTCGCCTTATCAAATACCCTTACACTTGAGATTTGCTTGTCCTCAAGCAAATGCGCTTTTATTCTAATCAAAATACAAGTTAGGGGTTATTTAACGCTAATATAAAAGTAATTACAACAATTAATCGTTCCCCTTTAATCATAAGAAGCACGGAGATTACATACTAGCACCTCAAAAGTAGTGTTTAGATACTCACATCTCTCAGGTGTCATAGAATTATATCTCGTAAATGAAAATGGACAATATCTCTCACTACCTGTCATAGCAAATAGATTACCATAGGCTTGGGAAAGGATCAGAAACCTTCTCCACTAGGCGTAAGCACCTAAGATAAACTATCAAAGAGGACTTTACAAAAGGGTTGTAATGAGGTGTAGGGATATGATAAACACGGATTTGTTGGATAAGGGATATTTTACTGGTGGCGAGTTAAAGATCTTGATTAATTACATGTACAATATGGCGTTGCTAAGCCAAGACTAGACTCGACTTAAGCTAATTCAAAAACTAATAAACATAAAAAGAAACGGGATGGTAGTCCGTATGTTTTTTCTAGATATATATATATATATATATATATATATATATATATATATATATATATATATATATATATATCTCTTCTTTGGACTAACTCTTGCAAGGAAGATATGGATTGCAGACACACAGAGGCTATGTTCGGATTTCTTTTGAGTCCCTATTGATCATCTGTTAAGTCATGTGATTAAGTCTGGTTGACCAAAATTAAGTCTGGCAGTATACTTTTATGACTGTTAATACTACTCATCCAATTCTTCATAATAGAACTTAGCATATTAAGATTAGGCACCATTAGAAGTACATATGAAAAACATTTGATACATGTGTCTAAGATTCATACTGATGATAATATGGCTGTTTTCGAACAAACAAAAGCTTTTGATGAACCTAGGTATAGTTAACCCTTGAATGACAAGTTTGAGGGGAGGCATAAGCCTAAAGGAAGGCATATGCCTCAGGGAAGGATTGTTGGTTGTTTTAAATAGGTGTCTCTTGTTTAGAAGTATTTTGTGTCACTAACTTTGTTTTGCAGGAAAACTATTTCATATGGTCATGTAAAGAGTTTGGTTCTGCATAAGAGAAGAAACAGTGATACAATTTGAGAAATAAAAGACAAGTCTTTCTTTCATTCAAGATTAAGGTTACAGCTTACAAAAAAATTTCAAATGAAGCATAAGACCATTCCTAAACACAATCATCTACTCTGTCACCCTAGATACTACTACCATACAAATGTTTTGGTATGGTTGGATTGATGAAAACGATGATGATGATGCTCAAGAACCTAGTTTTATATCTTTAGAACCAAGCATCATATCACCACCCAACCTACTTCATCTTCCTTTTCCCTTTCCCCTGCACCTCAGCAGTTTTTCCCTTACCCTTGTCCTTCTACACTCCCTGGGAAACCTGTGAACACATGAGACCAGTCACCACATCTCTTGTCTCTGGGAGAGGTGGATTTCTGGAGCGTGATCTTGGTTGGGTTGTGAAGGTTGGAGCCTCTCTCCACCTGCTGTTGGCCTCTCCTCTTCCTCTGTCACCAATCTAGTAAAGATTGGCTCTAAACGCTCTGTGGAATCATCAGAACCCCTAGATGAATCACTTGGATTCACAACACTATCATCTTCAGATGAAGAGAGAAAGGGGGACTTCAATGGTCGAGGCTCATCTTGATATGGGTATCGAAACAATGGACGTGAATCATCATTGGATGATGATGATGGGGCTTTGGGTGGGTTGATTGATCTGCTTGATGAGCCCACATCATGCTTTCTTGTGGATAATTGTGAGGTTTGGTGTGCTGGTAGTGAGTGGGGTGTGTTATCTTCTGAGTCTGATGATGAATCAGAGGTAAAATCTATTACTTCTGGTTGGCTTGACATGGTGATATTGATGTTGCTGAAGTGATTTGGATTATATTAGGGTTAGAAAATAATTGGGGGAAATTGATATGGGTAAATGGGTTTTGAATTCCTTTTATAGGAAAAGTCAAAGTACAGTGGTAATTAATGCGTATCGGGTGGAATAATAACTACCTTAGATATTTACTGAAGATATTTTTACAAAAATGGTGAATACTGCTGATCTGTGGATAAAGAGGCAATTAAGTTTGGTGCAAAGAATAAGTCTGCTCCAATCAGTGTGGACAGAGGGAAGGAAAAAAATTGCTCAATCACCCTCTATACCTAAACAATCAAAGAAACAGATCAGACAAGAGGAGGCAAGTTATGCTGAAATTGATAGACTTCTGCAACAAGATGCAAGTCAAAAACAACCTCTGAAAAAGATTAGAAGGGTTTGAAAACTTTTGACTATGTTTGGATAAATTCTCAAGATAGATGGATTTTGAGGATGTAAAACTTGGTGAAAGTGCCTTGCACTGACACAACAAATGGTTATCAGTCCACCATGTCTAACCCACATAAGGACTGGTTAATCCAAGAGCAAACGGCTCTAGGTAAAGATACCTCAAATCCGTTTATGGCTGACAATTTGCCAAAAATTGTATGGTATTTGATGCGTGAGATTGCACCCTCGCAAAAAGGTTTTACTTCTCAAGGGATCTTGAGAAGCTTGCAATCCCCACCAGGCAGTGTACCTGACCGATGTAGTATAGTGTAGTGGCAAGTACCGGGGGATTGATCGTTCTCTAGGGGAATAGTGTCGTTAGGATTGAAAGGCTACTCTAATAGGTCTAAGGGTGAGGGAAGATTCTTTTTGTATTTTTATGTTTTAATGAAAGCAAGTAAAAATCTCGGTTTTGAAGGAGTGGGCGGAATTAGTTGCTAGTCAACTAACCCAATAACTACTATTGCAAATAAAATAAAATGACAAGAAAGTAAATGTTTGTGAAAACTAATATGGAAAGAAGTGTGTTTACTTAGATTTCCTTACTCCCTAACTATCTTTTACCGATTGATTAGTGTGTATTAATTGCGTGGATGACGGATTGTATTCCTTAATACCATTCGTGGGGGTGTGTACGGACTTTCCCCAACTCTATGAGCTCCTACTTCACTCTTATGTCGAGCCGGCTAAGAAGCTCCTAACATGGGATCACTAGAATTCGCTCATGCATTAAATACAATCAAATAACCTTAGTACACCTTGGTTCATGTTTCTTAAGACGTTCAAGCATGTTACCAACCGGAAGTCTGCCAGTTTTCTTAAGCCTAACATCGATAATCACCCATCCAATACAATTAATAACACACCATTCAATCAATAATCAATAGTTAGGTTTCATTAGATCTAAGCAAACACAAAGAAAACCTAGCCTAGCATGTTAAACAAAAGACAAGAACAAGATAGAATCAAACAACACTTAGACATATTGAATGATTAATTGATTACTTATCTTCAATGTAACATGGAAGATTTCAAGGATAAAAACCTTGAAAAAGCTGCTAAAAATCGTCTAGGGTTTCTCCCTTAAAAGTTCCACACTAATGACTAAAAATTATGCGAATATATATAGAAAAACAGATCTGACGGCATCACGTTGTAGCCTTGACGCTGTCACCTCGCCGTGATTAGGGTTTCTTGATGGCCTTCTTGACGCCGTCCCCCTTTAAACTCCCAAAAAACATTCTGGCTTATCAAGGCTTGACGGCGTCACATCCATGCTTGACGCCGTCAAGGTACTATTCAGCAGATTTTTGGCACTTTGTCGAATTCTTCACTTTTATGCTCCAAAAACGTCCAAAAAGCTTCCTTTTCCAGAATTTCTCTCCAAAGTACCTAAAATGCCAAAAGGAACGATTTATGGCGATATTAGATCAAATAAATACGATTTAGGGCTTAAATGATCCCCGAAAAGCGGCATAATTTTCGCCTTATCAAATACCCTTACACTTGAGATTTCTTGTCCTCAAGCAAATGCACTTTTATTCCAATCAAAATACCAGTTAGGGGTCATTTAACGCTAATATAAAAGTAATTACAGCAAATAATCGTTCCCTTTTAATCATAATAAGCACGGAGATTACATACTAGCAACTCACAAGTAGTGTTTGGATACTCACATCTCTTAGGTGTCATAGAATTATATCTCATAAATGAAAATGGACAATATCTCTCACTACATGTCATAGCAAATAGATTACCATAGGCTTGGGAAAGGATCGAAAACCTTAACCACTAGGCGTAAGCACCTAAGATAAACTATCAAAGAGGACTTTACAAAAGGGTTGTAATGAGGTGTAGGGATATGATAAGCACGGTTTTGTTGGATAAGGGATATTTTACTGGTGGCGAGTTAAAGATCTTGATTAATTACATGTACAATATGGCGTTGCTAAGCCAAGACTAGACTCGACTAAAGCTAATGAAACAAAAATAACAAAAACATAAAATAAACATAAAAAGAAACGGGATGGTAGTCCGTATGTTTTTTTCTACTTCTCTTTTTCTCACTTTTTTGTATTTTCCTTGGTTTTTTTGATTTTTTTTCTTTTTTTATTTATTTTTATTTATTTTTTATTTTTTTTTTTTTTTTTTTGCATACACTCTTGCCCTACCATCCAAAATAATACAGTGACACTTTAGCCCTTGTCGGGTTGGGGTGTTACATTTACATACTTTACAAATAACTAATCTAATGACTCGAATTAAGATAATCGAAACACTTGGAGTACTTTTTAAAATATTTAGCACATATGGGGGTAATAATGATGTTCTTCCCCATTACTCCATTACACTAGTATTTTACCCATGAGTCCCAATCGTCCCAAAACAATATGTACAAGATATGACTCGACTTAGCAACCATGTAATCAATTAGATAATTAACAAAGGGTTTAACACAAATGTTGTCACAATAATGCACTAAATACGAGTGCATACAAGGTCGGCTAAGGCAATTTGGGTGTACATTTAAGTGGGGTGTAACAAATTCTTCCTTTAAGTATAATGCTTAAAGTTAGAAACGAAAAGATATGCTCTGAGGGGTGTACTAGGGGTATCGTGTACCAAAAATGGGTACAACGCTAAGGGTGTGGGAGAATTACTTGACCAATGTAGTCAAAGTAATTATAACAAAAACACAGGTGTAAAACAAGGGTTAATCCTAATGCCTCTTATCATGTAGTAAATCTAACTACATGAATGTAGTCTCACTTGTGGATTCGGGATGGTCATAACGCAAGTTCTAGAATCTATGTGCTACCGGTACACAAATCATAGCATAAATGCTTTTCCTACCAATTCTAGGGGCGAACCTCACATATTTGGGGTGGAAAATTTTTTTAGTGGTACGGTTTTGTGCTAGTCATATAACTCCTATCCATGAGATGCTCATTAAGACCAAAGTTTCACTCCTAAATGTTGAAAAAAAAATTAATTTGGCACTAAAATTGCCCTAACAGGTATTTATCTCAGTTTTATTACATATCTACCCTTAAACAAACAAAAATCAAGCGTAATTGCATTCTCTAAGGTATCGTAATTTACCCCCCCCCCCTTACACTTAAGATGAACATTATCCCCAATGTTCAAATAATAAGATGTAAAAGTGAATAAGGTAAAGAATGAAATCAAATACTCCCCTGATTCGCTCGGTGGATAAAGGGGTAACATGGTTAGATCTTCTTCCAAGAAAATGAATACTCAAAGCTTCCCTTCCGAAATATAGATCATCTTCTTGTCCAAAATAACCTGTTAAACCTGAGAAAACAAACACGAAAACCTGCATAACATCGGCGGGATAAATCTGTATAAGGATATAATGCTTGTGGAATGAATATTTTGCAGATTCCTAGAGTTTATAAGTTAGAGATTTTATAAAGCATTTTATGATTCCGGAAGAAAAACAAAACTTTCAAAAATTCCAGAAAACTGAACCTGACGCCGTCAGCCTGGGGCTTGACGCCGTCAGAAGTGATCTGAAAAATTTCTCATGTTAAGTTTCTGGAAGAATTCTGGAAGAATTCTGGAAAAACTCAATTCTTACTTCCTGGAAATCCTGCAAAATATCATTATGACTCGATACAAGCATTTGACTCAAACAATTACTAATATGTATGCCAATTTAATATTGTTATGATTCATGTTCATTTGTTCTTATAAACCGATTTAGATTTCCCTTACACTTACCTTTTGCAAAATACCTTTATATGTAGTTAAGACGAAGTTAAAAACAAAATAAAGCATTTTCACAATTTAGTTTGAAGCATGAATCAATAACAATAAAAATAAAACATACATACGGAAGCAAATAAAATCAAACAAACAAACAAATAAACATACAAAGCTTGGGTTGCCTCCCAAGAAGCGCTTCTTTATTAACGAGTCTTGTAGCTAGACTCAAAGTCACGGGCTCTATTATGTGACTCCATCGTTAGTCACGTCCTCAAGGCCATCCCCCGAACCGCTATCAGAATCACTATCATAGTGGAGGTACTTTAGGTCCTCGAAATCAAAAGGATCTTCTTGATATCTAGAACTCAGCCTACCAACGTCCTTAAAGAATCCACATGATAAGTCAGAAGTGTTTTTGCATCCTCTTCTCACATCTTCATCACATAGCACGAGTTGAGAGCCTATACTATCAAGCGCTTCATAATCAACCCCTTTAAAGTCTCTCATCTTATACGGAGTTTGGTATGAGACTTTTCTAATCCCATCGGTGAAATTCATGATTCCATTAAGCTCGTCC
This sequence comes from Artemisia annua, assembly GCA_014162995.1. Classification (NCBI taxonomy): domain Eukaryota; kingdom Viridiplantae; phylum Streptophyta; class Magnoliopsida; order Asterales; family Asteraceae; genus Artemisia; species Artemisia annua. Next base: position 86,685 of record LBNU01011314.1, read on the forward strand.
ACAACTAAATTTGTGATTTCACATAAAGGTGCCCCAAAAGCAACTTGCGATAACCTGGTATCAATGTATTCTTCAATATTATCAACAATTGTGAAGCTCATAGTGAATGTCATGTTGCCTATTGTGGAGTTTATTAGACTCCTTGGACCGTTTTAGAGCATCTAGGGTTAACAGTAACATAGACAATATGCAGCGGAATTAGAATAAACAACTATGTTATTGACACAAGGTTTTCATCATCATCACCTCCAATTATTAATTGATCAGAATAATAATGTGTTACCTAACTGTAACAGGGATCTAAGCCATCTCAGACCTTAGAGGTATTGAACACAAACAACTCTAGTCTAGGCGTTTACAAGACATATGCCCTAGACACACACTCACCTTTAGATATCTACATTATGGAAGGCACACTAAAAACCTATTCCCTGTATTCTGTTTATATAATACAGAATTAGGGTTACAAGAATACTACGAAGGACTAAAATATAAATCTTCTTTTGCAAGCAAGTCCCTCTCCATCTTTTGTAGAATGCCTTCTTGTCACTTTAAGCCCTTCATGTTTCATTCTTCTTGTTTTGTATCATCAAATCAATAATAGACCTAACAATCTTCCCCTATTTGATGATGACAAAACAACCACGAATCTTGTACGAACTTCCCTAGACGAAGTAGAGAAGTTGAGATAATTAAATCTCACCATGAATGAAACAATCTTGTCTTCCCCTTAAGTTATGCTATGCCACTCTAACATCTCTTCCCCTTTTTGTTATCAACAAATAGGGAACATATGCAAATAATGATCTTGACCACCACGAACCAATATCATACTTCCAATCCAAGCCTTCCAATGTTTCAAATTGCCCTCCATGAAGCACAAAACAAATAATGAACCCAAAACAATAGAAAACTCCAACTAGCAGTAGTAATAGTGATCAACAGTAGCAAAAATCAAACACTTCCCCTTGAGTGGTGCATGAACATCAAATGATTAAAACACATAATAAGATACTTCCCCTGAAACCAATGTGTTAATCATCTTCATGATTCTTCAAATCTGTAGGCTATATATAATGATCACATGTGAAGAAAAACCAAATATAATGAATTTGTTGAAGAAGTAGAATTTCCCAAACTTGTTTCTTATGTCTTGTACTAACCACGTGACTCCAAACTTATACTAACACCATATAAGTAGACCGCAATCCCTTGACAAAATCCTCGTCCTCTGTGAGACACTGAGCACTACAATGTAACTCCTTTAAGTGATAGTTAACTAGATCTTCGTCCATCCACCCCTTGACCTATGAAAACTAGATTTTGACAAGTCTTCATCACACCATTAAGCACGAACAAGTTATCTCCAAAGTGTAACACCCACTTTGAGATATGATAAGAATAAAACATGTGAAACTCAACTACAACATCAAATAAATGATAAACGCCTTTCTTCGTAATCAATTAATTCAATAAAACCAATAACGAGCCTTTTTGAAATCTTTAAGAACATAAACCAAACTTCTTGTGTGTGTGAACCAAATAAGCTTCCTATGTGTGTAAACCAAAACCAATCAAACTCATCTGCTCATAAAATTTCTTGTCGAATTACTTTAAAACCCATGTATTCTTGAAGCTTCTTCCCCTCAATCAATTAAACTTTGACAAATCAAAGCTTTCAAGAACCCTTTAATATCAACAGAACTACCCTTTCTTGTTGTTGAACATGTAAAATCACAGCAGTAGTTAGTTTCAAACGAGTAGCAGAGTTAATAAACATAGCAGCAGTGTTGAGCAGCAGAGTTATACATATAGCAGCAGAGTACTAAAGCTAGCAGCAGAATGATATTCATAGCGGCAGAGTGAGCAACAACTAGCAGTAGAGTCATAAAACTAGCAGTAGAGTCATAAGTTCATGACCAGATTAGGGTTTAGTGAATAACGCGACTTTTACAAATAGAATCATAGTCATCTCTTGTTTNTTCAAACGAGTAGCAGAGTTAATAAACATAGCAGCAGTGTTGAGCAGCAGAGTTATACATATAGCAGCAGAGTACTAAAGCTAGCAGCAGAATGATATTCATAGCGGCAGAGTGAGCAACAACTAGCAGTAGAGTCATAAAACTAGCAGTAGAGTCATAAGTTCATGACCAGATTAGGGTTTAGTGAATAACGCGACTTTTACAAATAGAATCATAGTCATCTCTTGTTTTTTTTTTTTTTTTTTAAGTATAAAGACAACACTTCAAAGTGTCGCGAAAACCCTAAAATCACTAAAAATCATTCATACACCTCCACAACTGCTTTCTTTCATGAAGTTTTAGGCACCAAATAACATATATCCAACTTCTATAAAGATTGAACAAGAATACACGAATTCATGAAGTTTAGTGTGCCAAAAACCCTAAAAATTCGACTTACATGAACTTTTTCTGCAGTAGACTTTGAGAATTTTTATCTTTTTACTGAGAGCTCAGATTGAAGATCCCTCCAGTGGAACTCTTCCTTGATATGTTGAGAACCTCCAGTAAACATTTCAGCCCGATCCAACGGTTAACGAAGGAGCTATCGCTGTTACAAAACTGCTCTGCAGAAAGTTGCGAAAATTGTAACAAACTCGAATTTTTCTTGTTTTTCTTCGTTCTTCGACAAACAAAACCTTGTGAATCCCTGGGTAACGAGCTCCCCTGGCTCTGATACCAATTGTGGAGTTTATTAGACTCCTTGGACCGTTTTAGAGCATCTAGGGTTAACAATAACATAGACAATATGCAGCGGAATTAGAATAAACAACTATGTTATTGACGCAAGGTTTTCATCATCATCACCTCCAATTATTAATTGATCAGAATAATAACGTGTTACCTAACTGTAACAGACTGTAACAGGGATCTAAGCCATCTCAGACCTTAGAGGTATTGAACACAAACAACTCTAGTCTGGGCGTTTACAAGACATACGCCCTAGACACACACACACCTTTAGATATCTACATTATGGAAGACACACTAAAAACCTATTCCCTGTATTCTGTTTATATAATATAGAATTAGGGTTACAAGAATACTAAGAAGGACTAAAATATAAATCTTCTTTTGCAAGCAAGTCCCTCTCCATCTTTTGTAGAATGCCTTCTTGTCACTTTAAGCCCTTCATGTTTCATTCTTCTTGTTTTGTATCATCAAATCAATAATAGACCCAACACCTACAAACACCTGCATACCTTTGTCGATACCTACAACATCCTCTCCCTTGTAGATCATCCCCCTTCTAAAGATATTGTTGTAATGAAACAAGGACATCACGTTCTTGGGCAAGCACGTGTCACTATAACCATTATAAAAGTGTTTGCGACCGATCATACAGGGTATTTTGAGATTAGTTGGATCGCCTCGCTTTATCCTACCAGGCCTTCTGCCTTGCAGCCCCCATGTGTTACAAATTTCTGATGGTTGATACTCATACACCTCTTCATTGCCATCTCGAAAAATCACTTTCCTAACACCATCGGTAAATAATGCGCTATTGCTGCTTTCATCGAGTATCACTCCCATTGCCTTTATGAATGGCTTTCCTAAGACAAGATTAGTCAGGGCTGGGCTAATAATTGAGTCCATGTCATTGATTATGGTTAGGTCAATGTTAAAGGAGAAATTCCCTATCACAATTGGCACCCTTCCAACTGTCCCAATGAGATTAAACCCCTTATATGTAACATGTTCATTGAAGGCCTCGTTATATAGAGAAAGGGATATTGCATTCATTGGGGAATTGGGGTTTACATAGGCATCTTTTATCAGCTTTCTTCTAGCGGTGCAGGATATTTTGAAAACATCATAGGCACCCTCTTCTATCCTTTCTCTGAATCCGATGTATAATTTTGCTGTGCCTTTCTCAAGTTCCTCCATAAGGGAGCCATTAATTAATCCAGGGGACTCTTGGGACTCTTCAAGCACCTTATCTGCTTCCTCCCTATTTCCTGTCCCGTGAGTGGATGAATCCTTGGTCAAGTCCAAGGGGTTCTCCGTCTCCCCATGGTCAGTCTTGAGGATATCATCTTCATTCTTACTATCCCTTCCACTGGTTTGCTGTTGATCCGTGACGGGCTTAGGCACGGTTATCGTGGTAATGGTGTTTACAAAATGGGTTGGTGTGGTCGAGGCAGAGGGTTTTTTCACTTCTTTCTTGTCTGGTGATAAGTGTTTGAAGAGTTTGCTGGGACTCTTAATTTTTATTGGTGAGGTCGGCGGACTGAGGATGGTGACGGACTTGACCTCCTTGACTCGTGTTATTTCACCAGCAAGGCGACCATTTATCATGTTAGGTTACCAACCTTGTTACTTATGTCGGCTTGCTATTGTCTGAATTGAGTCTTGAGTTTCGCGAGCCTTATTTATTGAGATAGGATGAATTTCCGCAGGATTTCCTCAGGATCCTGCTTGGGCATACTCAAGGGAGGATGGTGCTCAGACCATGTAAGCGGAGGAGAGTCATTGAACGATACGCTACGAGTTTGGTTCCAACTGAAATTCGGTTTATCTTTCCATGCCTCATAATACTCGTTCAGTTCCTTAGGTTCATGGTTAACAATGGGCCATTTCTCCCTCGCCTTGTTGATACGCGAATAGGCGAATTCCTTAAAGGCTTCTTTGGGGAGTTCCATGCAGTTATGAGTGTCGTGAAGTCCATTGCATAATTCGCACTAAGAAGTGATTTTATTCACTTGGCTTGAAGGTTTAGGAGCCTCGTAGGATTTGATAAGAAACTTGACTTGGTCTTCAAGTTCTATGATCCTACGGTCGGAAGTGCTTGAATTGTTCGAAGGCAAAGATATTGCCTTGACCGTTTTATTCAAATCACGGGGATCATTCCAACTTTCGTTGTCATAAAGAGCAAGATCTTCTAGGAGATCACATGATTGTTCCGCACTTAGATCACGCAGCTTACCACCGGCCGCTTGGTCAATGGTTTGCCTCGTGGGGAGATTGATATGGTCATAGAAGATTTGGACTTGAAGCCAAAGGTCTATGCCATGGTGAGGGACTTTTTGGAGTAAGTCCTTGAATCGAGTCCATGCCTCGTAGAGGGTTTCGCCTTGGCATTGTTGGAACGCCAAGATGTCATTCCTTAGCTTTGTGATTCTTCCCGGTGGGAAAAATTGAGCTAAGAAGCGAGTTGTGAGATCATCCCAAGAGGTGATGGATCCTGCGGGTAGACACTCTAGCCATTGACTAGCATGGTCTCGCAGAGAGAATTGGAAGAGACGTAATCGGGTAGTCTCTCGAGTGTCAACATCAAGGTCTATGGAATCTACGATCTTAAGGAAGTCCTTGAGGTGTTGATTTGGATCTTCGGAACGAAGTCCATGGAATGCACATCCGCTTTGCACCAACCGGATGGTGTCGGATCGCAAGGGAGACACATTGGCTCCTTGGGTGAGCTCAATGGTGTTTCGATAGCCATGGGGGCTAGGTCGGGAATACTCTCCTAGGGTGCGGGCTCTAGGAGGTTGGTTTGGTTGTGGTGGGTTGTTGGGATCAAGGATATTACCACCTTCCATGATGGCGGATGGTAATGGTTACGAACAAAAACACGAAGAAAAAGATAGACTAAAGAAAACCTAGAAAAATAAAATAAAAATCTCACTAGAAAGGAATCTAGCGAGTAGACCTAATAAAATAAAAATTCAACCTAAACAATAACTATTCCCCGGCAGCGGTGCCAAAAACTTTGATGTGTGAGATTGTACCCTCGCAAAAAGGTTTTACTTCTCAAGGGATCTTGAGAAGCTTGCAATCCCCACCAGGCAGTGTACCTGACCGATGTAGTATAGTGTAGTGGCAAGTACCAGGGGATTGATCGTTCTCTAGGGGAATAGTGTCGTTAGGATTGAAAGGCTACTCTAATAGGTCTAAGGGTGAGGAAAGATTCTTTTTGTATTTGTATGTTTTAATGAAAGCAAGTAAAAATCTCGGTTTTGAAAGAGTGCGCGGAATTAGTTGCTAGTCAACTAACCCAAATAACTACTATTGCAAATAAAATAAAATGACAAGGAAGTAAATGTTTGTGAAAACTAATATGGAGAGAAGTGTGTTTACTTAGATTTCCTTACTCCCTAACTATCTTTTACCGATTGATTAGTGTGTATTAATTGCGTGGATGACGGATTGTATTCCTTAATACCATTCGTAGGGGTGTGTACGGACTTCCCCTAACTCTATGAGCTCCTACTTCACTCCTATGTCGAGCCGGCTAAGAAGCTCCTAACATGGGATCACTAGAATTCGCTCATGCATTAAATACAATCAAATAACCTTAGTACACCTTGGTTCATGTTTCTTAAGACGTTCAAGCATGTTACCAACCGGAAGTCTGCCAGTTTTCTTAAGCCTAACATCGATAATCACCCATCCAATACAATTAATAACACACCATTCAATCAATAATCAATAGTTAGGTTTCATTAGATCTAAGCAAACACAAAGAAAACCTAGCCTAGCTTGTTAAACAAAAGACAAGAACAAGATAGAATCAAACAACACATAGACATATTGAATGATTAATTGATTACTTATCTTCAATGTAATATGGAAGATCTCAAGGTTAAAAACCTTGAAAAAGCTGCTAAAAATCGTCTAGGGTTTCTCCCTTAAAAGTTTCACACTAATGACTAAAAATTATGCGAATATATATAGAAAAACAGATCTGACGGCGTCACGTTATAGCCTTGACGCCGTCACCTCGCCGTGATTAGGGTTTCTTGATGGCCTTCTTGACGCCGTCCCCCTTTAAACTCCCAAAAAACATTCTGGCTTATCAAGGCTTAACGGCGTCACATCCATCCTTGACGCCGTCAAGGGTACTATTCAGCAGATTTTTGGCATTGTCGAATTCTTCACTTTTATGCTCCAAAAACGTCCAAAATGCTTCCTTTTCCAGAATTTCTCTCCAAAGTACCTAAAATGCCAAAAGGAACTATTTAGGGCGATATTTGATCAAATAAATACGATTTAGGGCTTAAATGACCCCCGAAAAGCGGTACACTTTTCGCCTTATCAGTATTCAACTCACCATATCTGTTATAGTGAAGAGTTGACTAGCCCACAAGGTTATGGTTTGTGGTAAAGGTAGTGGAAAAACCATAATTGGTAATCAACTCACCAAGATGATGATTACATTCCATCAAAGAGTTGGCTAGTCCAAAAGCAAACGGCTTTTGGTAAGGACATATCAAATTCGTTTAATAGCCAGTGTTGGCAAAAAATCGGCCGAATCGGCCGATTAATCGGCGATTAATTCGGTAATCGGCCCAGGACCTTAGAAGAATTCTACGGAAATAGGCGATTAAATCGGCCGAGTCAAGAAAAATCGGCCCGATTAATCGGGTAAAAAATCCCGCTAATCGGCCCCGGACCGCCTCAGTACGATTCAACGCGATTTTTGCAACATTGTTAATAGCTGATGGTTTACTAAAAATCATATGGTTATCAATGTACCATAGTATTACACTGAAACATTGGCTACTCCAGAAGTGATGGCTATGCTGGTAAAAGAGACATCCAAATCCATTAAATTTTCCAATGATTCACCTCCTCACAGGAGTTTACACACCTGGAAGTGATGAGAATAGTATGAAACTTTTGATTTGATGTACAAACTGTCAATGTTGCTGCAAAGATCAGGTGGTACTCAAGATTTGAAGGCTGCTGCAATATCTCAAGATTCAACAAAAGTTGCAGCTCAAAATAATTCCAATGGAGCTTACATTCAAAATCCTCAAAGCATTTCTAAAGAAAGGAACTTGAAGATCATGGAGCATGAAGATCAAGTTAGGGGAGGATTGTTGGGAATTATTTGTAACAGACTTAAAAGTCTGAATAGTCTAGTTAAGTCGGGTAGGTTTAAGTTAAGTCTGCCAGTACAAAATTAAGTCTGGCCAGATCAGTTAAGTCTGTTTATGTTCAGTTAAGTCTATTTTGCTGAACAAGTTAGATATCTTAGGAGATATTATAGGAAAGGATATGCACACGGTTAGATATCTTAGGAGAAGATATGCATGCATCCTTTCACACGTTTTGTAGAATTAGGGTTTCCTTATAGTATAAAAGGAACCCTACGGCATTGAGTTCTATGCCAAGTTTTTCAAGAAATTAATAGAATACAAAGTTAGTAATTCTCTGTGTTGTTCTTACTGCTTGTGTTAACATTCCGCATTAACATCAAGTATACATTGTTTAGAGTTTCTCATATAGATAGTTTGGATTTATTCAAGGTGTCTATTGTCTTACAAAGGCTGCTAAGATCCAAATCTTTAGACCTACATAGAGTTCGAACCCGAGCTATTTGAATAGGAGCTGAACGTGAGTCTAACTTGAAGACTCTGGAATTAAGACAAGTGCTGACCGGGAGACAACCCGGAACTTTTTATCTTATTATTTCTGTTTGAGTCGAGTCTGTCAGACCTACAGAAGATGCAGCGCATCTCCATCATGGAATGCAGCGTATCATCTGCACTGGTCATATCTTTTTTATATTTCTGTAATTTTTTATTTTTAGACTTTAAAACATTCTGTCAGTTTATTTAATGCGGCGCATCCCTGGTTAAGGATACGACGCATCTTTTATTCCGATTCGTATTAATTCCAGGCTCGATGCGGCGCATCCTCTTTTATAGGATGCGGCGTATCGACTGACCTGATGATATTTAATTTTTAAATTTTTAGGATTTATTTTCTAACTACTAATTTATTATGCAAGTTTGAACCTTCTAAACTCAGGTGTGTTAAAGCCTATGTGGTATTTTAGATTCCTGCACTTTTTGTGAAAACATTAATCATGAAGCTTAAAAGTTCTCAACCACAAGAAAGGTGATTTTTGCTCATAAACGCAATGGAGGATCATTCCGAGCAAATATCTAAGGAAGTTTCTACGTTCTAATTCTTTTATTTTCTAATTTTTAACCTTTGACACAAACAACGAGGACGTTGTTTAACTTAAGTGGGGGATGGAGAATTAAAACGCCTACTTGTCCTAAACTTTTCAAAATATGCTTAAAATACGCTTAATATATCAAAATTTAAAATTTTTAGCATGTTTTTGTTTAAGTCTAAATTACATAACCGCACACATAACTTTATTTCTTCCAAAAAGCAAAACTTTAGTGTGTCGGTGACTTGTAAACTTTAGAACTTGGCTTGTATACTATTCGAGACCACCATAATGAGTATTATCGATATAATTGGATTGACTTGTCTAACTTGGTAAATTTCTAGGATTACACCCAAAAAGCCTTTATATGTTATGTGATATTAACTAACTGCATTGGTTAGTTAATCCTCGTATAAACCCTCTTGTTTACTCTCACTTTTAGAGTAAGATACCCCTAGAAAAACCCTCGGAGCCACTCCTTTCGTTTCTTACACCTTTGTTAAAAAAATTTCGTTACACCCTTACACATTAGCCTACCCTATAGATTAAAATCCATGGTTAGTTACTTTAGGCAAAGTGTGTTTCCTTACACTACCTGTGTTCGCGTGCGTAATTCATTATCTTTGGTTAGGTCGAGAAATTGCACAATGCAATTGGAGTGAAAGTACATATTGTATATTTTTAGTTTATTTTTCATGTATTTACTACTTTCACTATTACAGTTATTTCTGAAAGTTATGATAAGTATGGAAAAATTATCCGGAAAAATCGTGATAGAAAAAGTTGTGAAATTTTACACATTGATAAAAAAGAAAAAAAATCAAAAAAATAGAAAAGAAAAAGAAAGAGAAGAAGTTGGAAGTTTTGTTTAACCAACTTATGTAAAGTTTTGTATTAAGTGNAAAACTTTAGTGTGTCGGTGACTTGTAAACTTTAGAACTTGGCTTGTATACTATTCGAGACCACCATAATGAGTATTATCGATATAATTGGATTGACTTGTCTAACTTGGTAAATTTCTAGGATTACACCCAAAAAGCCTTTATATGTTATGTGATATTAACTAACTGCATTGGTTAGTTAATCCTCGTATAAACGCTCTTGTTTACTCTCACTTTTAGAGTAAGATACCCCTAGAAAAACCCTCGGAGCCACTCCTTTCGTTTCTTACACCTTTGTTAAAAAAAATTCGTTACACCCTTACACATTAGCCTACCCTATAGATTAAAATCCGTGGTTAGTTACTTTAGGCAAAGTGTGTTTCCTTACATTACCTGTGTTCGTGTGCGTAATTCATTATCTTTGGTTAGGTCGAGAAATTGCACAATGCAATTGGAGTGAAAGTACATATTGTATATTTTTAGTTTATTTTTCATGTATTTACTACTTTCACTATTACAGTTATTTCTGAAAGTTATGATAAGTATGGAAAAATTATCCGGAAAAATCGTGATAGAAAAAGTTGTGAAATTTTACACATTGATAAAAAAGAAAAAAAAATCAAAAAAATAGAAAAGAAAAAGAAAGAGAAGAAGTTGGAAGTTTTGTTTAACCAACTTATGTAAAGTTTTGTATTAAGTGGTAGATATCACCATTATTTGTTGTTGTAATATACTTATGGATTGAATGGGAGTTGGCCGTTATGGGAACGCCAACTAAGGATTATTCTTTGTTTAAGATTTTATTGAGTATAATTCGTGTCTACCTAAAGCGTGAGTTATATGAGTCAAAAGCGTGAGTTATTCAATTATATGAGTCTTATTCATGGGATGGTTGGGAAGTAATTAACCACACTTAGGATTTTAATTTATTTGTTTGTTTATTTTTTATTTTACACCAATTTATATCCTAAATGTTATCCCTACCCAACTGTATTGTTATATTCGTTGTTAGCTTTCGAGCATCCGAATATGATGATGGCTAAGTAAAAATGTTAAATGTATGAATAAGGTAGTGACCATCCGAGTATTAGATTAATTGATTAACGCGCTAGCGATCTAGTGTGTGACTTGGTGACCATCCGTTATGCAAATAACGCGTCAGCGATCCAAGAAGCGCACTAGTGACCATCCGTTATTTGAAGCGTCGAAGACTCGCGCTAGCGATCTACTAAGTTTATGCAGAAGATGTTTGAACGAAGCTAGGTTTAACCCTTAAGCCTCAAAACCCTTTTTACCGCTTTAGACTTGTTACTCCTTAGCTTTAGTGGGGGAAATGCGTATACTTGTCAAGCTTATGATAGAATATTCGTCACAACTAAGCAACTAAACGATTTAGAATTGTTTTATATTGAAAAAATTATTTATTTCTAACTCGTTAAGTGTTTGGTTGTGTGATTATGATAAGACGAATACATGCTTTAACTATAAAAATAAATCCTAATACCTTTTAGGATACATTTTCACAAGTAAAATCTAAGATTTACTTGGGGACAAGTAAAGTTCAAGTGGGGGGATATTTGATGGACTCAAATAAGTACATATTATTATCATCATTTATCCTATTTATTTGACTTGTTTTACTTTATTATGTATGAGAATCGGTGCTTTAATGTTTACTTTAGTGATTCTCAGGTAAAAACAGGTAATAGGTGAAACTTGGCGATTTTGGACTAATTATGGAGCAAAACGAGCAAGATGTCAAAAGTCTACTGAAATCCAGAAGATGCGCCGTATCTCACTCAACAGATACGCCGCAATATCATACTTAGATAAATTCGAAGACCATTGCCTGACATTGAAGAATGCGCCGCATGGAGTTCTACCATGCGCCGCTTATGAAACTTTGGTCAACGAAGAAGATCAAGCTTGTTCTACTCCAGATACGCCGCATTATACTTCTGACATACGGCGTATCACTATCAAGTCTTCACCAGATACAATCCAAGATACTGAAGGACATGCGCCGCATAAAGATTCAAGTTACGCCGCATCTAAAGGCGGTGTACGAATATCCCAGAATATATTAATCTTGGACCCCACGCGAAGTTAAGTACATGCGCCGCATCAGCTCATTACATGCGCTGCATCGTACCCTAAGTGATGTGCGGGATTGCAACCACGCAACAGGTTTTACCTCTCAAGGGATCTCAAGAGGCTTACAACCCCACCAGGCAGTGTACCTGACCGATGTAGTATAGCGTAGTGGTAAGTACGGGGGATTGATCGTTCTCCACAGGGAATAGTGTTCGTTAGGTATGAAAAGCTACTCTAATTAGGTCTAAGGGAGAGGGAAGATTATTTTTGTATTATTTTTATATTTTATAAAAGCAAGTAAAATCTCGGGTTTGAAGGATTGGGCGGAATTAGTTGCTAGCCAACTAACCCAAAAACTACTATTGCAAATAAAATAAAATAACTAAAACTAAGTGGTTGTGAAACTTATATAGAGACAAATGTGTTTACTTAGATTTTCTTACTCCCTAACTATCTTTTACCGGTTGGTTAGTGTGTATTAATTGCTGACGGGTGTATTCCTTAATACCATTCGTGGGGTGGCGTGCGTACTTCCCCAATTCTATAAGCTCCTACTTCACTCCTATGTCGAGCCGGCTAAGAAGCTCCTAACATGGGATCATTAGAATTCGCTCATGCATTAAATACAACCATAATAACCTAGTACGCATTGGTTCATGTTTCTTAAGACGTTCAAGCAAGTTACCGTATAGGAGGTTAGCCAGTTTTCTTAAGCCTAACATCCATAAACAATCATCCAATACAAGTAATAACACACCAACAACCAATAATCAATAGTTAGGTTTCATTAGATCTAAGCAAACACAAGGTAAATCTAGCCTAGCATGTTAATTGAAAGACAAGCATAAGATATAATTAACCAACATATAGACATATTGATTAATTTGAATGGAGACTTATCTTTAATTGAACATGGAAGAGTCAAGGGTGAAAAACCCTTGAAAAAGCTGATAAAATCGTCTAGGGTTTGTTCCCAAAAAGTTGCACACCAATGAATGAAAAATAGAAAAGTATATATAGAAAATACACTCTGACGGCGTCAGGTTATAGTCTCTGACGCCGTCAGCTCGCCGCCATTAGGGTTCTCAGATGGCCTAGATCTACTTCTGACGCCGTCACTTGTAAAATAGCTCTGGGCCGTCTCTCTTTAGCATTACACCTGACGGCCTAGGATTGTTAACACCTGACGCCATCAGGTGTAAACATCACAATTCTTGCTTAGGGCGTCACGTATAGTCAGAATCCACTCATATGTCTTGGTTGGCTGACGGCGTCACCTTGTGACTCTTATGCCGTTAGGAAGGATTTCCAGCATTCTTTTGAGACTTTGTCGTTTCCTTCACTTTATGCTCCAAAAACGTCCAAAATGATGTGTTTTCCAGAATTCTTCTCAAAAGTACCTAAAATGACAAAAGGAACGATTTAGGGCAATATTTGATCATATTAACACGAATTAGGGCTTAAATGACCCTCTAAAATGGATACACTTTTCACCTCATCAAATACCCTAACACTTGAGGTTTGCTTGTCCTCAAGCAAATAGGCTTTTATTCCAATCAAAATATGAGTTAGGGTTTATTTAACACTAATATAAAAGTAATTACAACAAATAGTTACTCGACCCTAATCATAATAAGCACGGAAATCATACACTAGCACCTCACAAATAGTGTTTGGATACTCTCATCTCTCGGGTGTTATAAACCTATACAACTACATTAGAAATGGAATAAAATCACTCACTACCTGTCATAGCAAATAGATTACCATAGGCTTGGGAAAGGATCAATTACTCCTCCACTAGGCGTAAGCACCTAAGATAAACTATCAAAGAGGGCTTTCCAAAGGGTTGTAATGTAAGGTGTAGGGATATGATAAACACGGTTTGGTTAGAATAAAGGGTATTTTACTGGTGGAAAGTTAATTATCATGATCAAATACATGTACTATACAATGTTGCTAAGCCAAGACTCGACTCAACTTAAGCTAAAAACGAAATAACAAAAACATAAACAAACATAAAAAGAAACGGGATGGTAGTCCGTATGTTTTTTCTACGTCTCATTTTTTTTTTTAGCATACACTCTTGCCCTACCATCCAAAATAATACATCATAGGGGCCTCGGTTCTCCCCTTACACTTGAACTTTTACATACTTTACAAATAACTAATCTAATGACTCGAATTAAGATAATTTAAACACTTGGAGTACTTTTTAAAATATTTAGCACATATGGGGGTAATAATGATGTTCTTCCCCATTACTCCATTACACTAGTACTTTACCCATGAGTCCCAATCGTCCCAAAACAATATGTACAAGATATGACTCGACTTAGCAACCATGTAGTCAATTAGATAATTAACAAAGGATTTAACAAAAATGTTGTCACAATAATGCACTAAAGACGAGTGCATACAAGGTCGGCTAAGGCGATTTGGGTGTACATTTAAGTGGGGTGTAACAAATTCTCACTTTGAGTAAGATGCTCAAAGGTCGAAACGAAAAGATAGGATCTGAGGGGTGTACTAGGGGTATCGTGTACCAAAAATGGGTACAACGCAAAGGGTGTGGGAGAATTACTTTACCAATGTAGCCAACGTAATTATAACAAATACACGGGTGTAAAACAAGGGGTTAATCCTAATGCCTCTTATCATGTAGTAGATCTAACTACACGAATGTAGTCTCACTTGTGGATTTGAGATGATCCTAACGCTAGAATCTAAGTGCTACCGGTACACACATCATAGCATAAATGCTTTTCCTACCAATTCTAGGGGCGAACCTCACATATTTGGGGTGAAAAATTTTTTAGTGGTACGGTTTTTGTGCTAGTCATATAATTTCCTATCCATGAGATGCTTATTAGGACCAAAGTTTCACTTCTAAATGTCGTAAAAAAATTTAAATTGGCGCTAAAATTGCCCTAACAAATATTTCTCTCGGTTTTATTACAAATTTACTATGAAACAAACAAAAATCAAGCGCAATTGCATTCTCTAAGGTGTCTTCATTTCCCCCCCTTACACTTAAACCGAACATTGTCCCCAATGTTCACATAAAAGATGTAAAAGTAATGAAAATGAAAGAATGAAACAAATACTCCCCTGATTCGTTTGGTGTGGATAGTGAGGTAACATGGTTAGATCTTCTTCCAAGAAAGATGAACGCTCAAAGCTTCCCTTCCGAAATATAAATCATCTCCTTGTCCAAAATAACCTGTTAACCTGAAAAACAATAAAGGCGAACCTCGCGTAAAATCGGCGGTATAATCTATAATAGGATATAATGCTTGTGGAATGAATGTTTTTGCAGAATTCCTGGAGATTATAAGTTAGAGTATTAACAAAACTTTTTATGATTCCGGAAGAAAAACAAAACTTTCAAAAATTTCAAAAAATTACTGCCTGACGTCATCAGGTTGTAATGCCTGACACCGTCAGAAATGATCTGACGGAATTCTCATGTTAAGTTTCCGAAAAATTTTTGGAAAAACTATACCTTACTTCCTGGAATTCCGGCAAAAGCATCATTATGACTCGATATAAGCATTTGACTCAAACAAGTACTAATATGTATGCTAATTTACATTGTTGTGATTCATGTTCATTCGTTCTTATAAACCGATTTAGATTTCCCTTACACTTATCTTTTGCAAAATACCTTTATATGTAGTTAAGACGAAGATAAAAACAAAATAAAGCATTTTTACAAGTTAGTTTTTGAAGCATGAATCAATAACAAGAAAAATAACATACATACGGAAACAAATAAAATCAAAGAAACAAATAAATAAACACAAAGCAAATAAAGCTTGGGTTGCCTCCCAAGAAGCGCTTTTCTTTAATAACGAGTCTTGTAGCTAGACTCAAAGTCACCCTATCCTACGTAGGTGAGTTCCGCATCGAGGACATCCTTAGGGTTAATTTTGGTTGGAAGTGTCCTATTAGTGCGTTTTGTGAAATATGACCTCTCAAACTTCTCTCCATCCGGATCATATAGAGTCATCTTTATGTGCCATGAGCCGTCTCCTTCCTTAGGTGGCTTTTCCCAATTCCACTTATGTTTATCGCCTTCTCTTTTCCACTTATTCATGGCTAGATTAATTGGCAAAACTCCTAGGAAGTCGGTCATTTTTCTAAAAACTAGGGGATCTTCAAAGGGATCTAACTCGGTGTCCCTAGCCAAAAGTTGTTCTACCGTTTGTGTTCGGTTTACAAATTCCTCTTCTAGGTAGAATGGGCGTTGGGGTCCTAGGAAGTCTCCTTCTAACCATGGTCTGTATCTAGAGGGCCTCCTATTAACATCGGTTGATTCCTCAAGAGTGTCATAGGCATGTTTCTTAACATCATATATCGACCAAGTTTCTCCTTCTCCTACCGCTATTTTGGATCCCTTACAATCAATCATAGCACTAGCGGTGACTAGAAATCCTCTTCCTATCAACAAGGGGCATGTAGGGTCGCTAATCATGTCGAGGACATGGAAATCGGCTAAAATTGTCAACTTCCCTATGTGAACTACCACGTCCTTTACTACTCCTACCGGATATGCTACACTTCCATCCGCTAAACCTATTATTACCTCGGTTTCTTCTAGCTTTCCTAGTTTGAGGGTGGTGTAGAGGGGTAGTGGAAGTAAGTTGAGGCTTGAACCAAGATCGGCTAATGTGTCATAAGCCTCCGAATTACCGATCTTTCACGGTAGGACAAATAAGCCTGGGTCGTCTAATTTCTTAGGTAGCTTGTTCCGGACGAAGGCGGTCCCCTTGTCTCCTAACTTGAGCTTCTTCTCATATCTTTCTAAGAGGGCGTTATAGTAGGGGGGCTCACTCTAACACATCAATAACCGGACGTTCAAGGTGGAGCTCCTTTAATTCTTCGTCAAGGTTTTGAGTGGGAGGTGTTTCAACTATGTTGTTGACCAATTTAGTGTTGGATATCTTATTCTCATGGTCTTTTTGAGGAACTTGGGTTTGTTTGAAACACGTGCTCATGGCGTTGACCGAATAATTGTGGGCAAGAACTAGGGGATGAAACCGAAGAAATGGAGTTAACGTTTAGTTACGGGTTCTTGACCGTGTCGCTCGGGAGGGCTCCTATCTCTCGGTCATTAAGAACTTTCAATAAAGCGTCAATTTTATTGGTCATCTCGCTTTGCTTTTGTTTGAAATCGGCTTCAAACTTTTCTAGACGAGCTTCTTGAGATGCCATAAAATTGGACATCAATCCTTCAAAGTTATTGGTGTTACCATAGTTGCTGGAAGGATTGTTGTTAAAGGTACGGTTCGAGATTGAACCGTTGGGTTGAAAACGATTAGGTGGGTTGGAAGAATTGGTTTGTTGTGCATTTTGGTTTTGCTTCCACCTAAGGTTTGGGTGATTTCTCCATGAGGGGTTGTATAAGTCACCGTAAGGGTTTGGTTCGGGTTTGAAAGTGTACCACTTGTCTCCCGCTCCGTCGGTACGCGAGGATGCGTAGTCCGCAAAAGCTTGTTCGGGGAGTTCCATGCAATCACGAGTGTCGTGGGGACCACTACATAATTCGCA
>LBNU01011314.1:107649-130567 GCA_014162995.1 Artemisia annua
GAATATATTAGAGCTGTAAGAAGGTCCTGCATGTATTTAATTCATTAAGTAGTTTTGTTTTATTGTAATAGTACGCTTTAATTCATCAGGATAGATGGGCAAATGTATGTGACTACGGAAAATCATGCATTCCTCTTAAAATTGCTTTCCCATCGATTAAAGTTTATATGATGATGTCTTTGGTGACTTATATTAGTGCTTTGATAACCTCTGTGTCTAGCTGAGTTTTGCGTCAAGTCGTGATAACGCTCTAATTATACATATTTATTCCATCGATTATATATCATTTACCTATTATATTATATAGAATATCACACTATTTGTGTAGAATTGGTACTAATCTGGTTGCAAGATAGAACGAGAGAAGAAAGTCAGAAATACAACTAAAAGGACGATTAAATGACAAATATAAGAAAGGAGGGACTTGAAATAGAAATATACAAATATAAAAGACCCAAGTACGCCGGTCTTAGGACTTTGTGCGGCGCACTTGATTGGCGGGTAAAAGGAATTGAAAATACGAGAAGTACGACGCACTTTCTGCGAAATGTGGCGCACTTACCTTGACAGTTACAAAACAGAGTTAATGATTGCATTCATGGTGAGGCTGATCACTTGTCCTCATTTACTGTACCTTGGAGTTGAATTAGGTCGAGTTATGGTTATAAAAGCAGAGCATGAGCAGAGAAAAAAGGGGGCACAACACTAACGAGAAGTAGGGAAGGTATACCACGTTAGATTGGTGAACTCATACCAAGTTCACTATATCGAGGGTCGAGGTCGTGATTCTAGTACTGCGACAGAGTTTAGAGAACGAACCTAGAGAAGTTATCTCTGTGAAACCATTAGTTCTTTCGTTGTAATCACTTTGGTATACTTTTCTACTTTGTCGAATTGAATTATGAAGTTTATGAAATTCATGTTGAATATTATGAGTTTTGTTATTACAATAATGGAGTAGTCGTTATATGTTTATTTGGGTGATTTAGTAATATGGTTGTTTGCAATGTAGTAGACGCTTGCTATTGATACTATGCTTAAGTTTAATTGATAAGATTATGCTTGGATCATTGTTGAATGTTTGATGTATCTCTGTGGTAGAAGTAGGTCGAAAGGGTCTGCCATTTTGGTATTATTTCAAGGTGTTTGTCTATGGCAACTTGGTGTTAACCTTGTAGAAATTGGTCGACAAAATATTTATCAACCCATCCATGATCTTGTTTAATGCCTTATCTCATGTCTAACGAACTTGATGAGGAAATTGGCTTATGTATACTTCTGTTATGAACTTATCTTATGCATTTGATATATAGAGAATCATAGGTCGAAAGGGTTTCTTAATATGTTGGATAGTTATAGGTACGAGTGTTAACCATGCATCTCTTGCTTATATATCTTGTTCATGATTTCTTGCTTATCATTCTCATACTACTTCCATGTTTCTTAGCCTAAATAAACATATCTTTTAATCATATAAAAAATCGATCTAAAATTACTAGTTTTTGGATAAGTGACAATCTAAGGACTTTACTTTAACACAATTGCTAACTTGGCTTTTCTACAATCTCTTGGGACGACCTGGTCTTACCTAAACCTTTGCTATAAACGGGGGTTATACTTTACCCATGTGTTTTATAAATTAAGGAAAAATGGTGAAATTAGTATTATAAATTTAAAGCTTTTAAAACACATCAGGTCGCCATGCCCCTTCCTCGCCTATTTTATCTGACGTCTTTGGATGAATAGGATAGACATAAGTAATCATTAAGGGTGGACCCGCCGATGTGATTAGAGCAAATAAGATAGATTTAATTATATACACTTCATATAAAACTAGCAATAAAACAAGTGACAAGCTACTTAATTATCAAGACAGGTCTTCTTATTGTTTCTATTATCTATCTGTGTACGTGTATGCTATTCGCTGATTAGTGCTCATTAGTTTAATTTACTGTTTAATAAACCAATCCGTGCCAGTCTCTCAGGCTGAACCCCCTTGCGTTAGATTAGGCTGTAAAACTAACTTAGGATATTAAAATACTGATTAGATTAATTAGATAAATCGTTTCACTCTTAGTGATAGACACTCTACTTACCATTATATACAAACTGATCGGGTACACTGCTCGTTAAGTGTGTGTGTTATTGATAAGTCGGCTAAATATAAATGTAAAACTTGAGTAGGCATTAACACTGCTAAACCGTAACGACACATCACGCGCATCAATCTTCCGTTTGTGTAGGATATCCATTGTTACTCATGACTAATCTGATGATGAGCAGTAACTCCGGGATGAACAGTAAATTCCGATGAACAGTAGCGATGAACAATACTTTCTTTTGAAACCATAGAAGCGAATAGCTATGATGCCAGTTGATACGAACCAATTCGATATAGAGATAAAAGAACAATAAATATAGAGTAATCGACGTTCGAGAGGTCGAATAAGCTCTTTCAATTAACACGAAATCAATAAACCATAATATTATTCAACATGACCCGAATTACAACCCTATTCATGTTTTTATAATAAAAATATACCCTAATACTTATCTTGTAGAACAAGATATTATCTTTACTTTAATTAAACGGTATCTACTACTTAAATAAAATAACCTAATACTTATCTAATAATAATTCCATAATTAATTATACAGGGATCATATCATTGGTGAACCTGCTTTGAATTGGGTCACATGAAACTCAGCGGGTACAACTCGGTTTTGAAGCCTCCAAGAACTGGTTCATTTTGGCTCATTTTTTGGGCCAAAAGTGGTTCAACTGGTAGGGTCAACCCAGGTTTCAAAACACTGAAAACGAAAGCATGGAGACAGTAATTTTCAGCCATGTGGGCCAATCAAACTTTAGTCATATCAATTAAACTTCATAAGCTCTTAGTGTGTGTTTACTTTAGCTTTTGTTAAGAGCTTATATAACCAAAATAAGTTCAGCCAAGTGTTTTCATGAGTATATGATTGGGTGAGCTTATGAACTTGTGTAAGCGGGATTGAGCTTATTTTCGTGGCGTCTTTGAAGTGGATAAGTTTATCTAAGATGTATTATGGTAAAATACAAGTTTACCCTTATTGTTATTTTTAAGCTTTACGCAATTACCACACACAAGTTCTCAATTAATAACTCCCAATCATCGCAAATCACTTAGACTTTCTCATAGTCAAACACCGTACCCCGTGTGTTCTGATCAAGAATCCCGGCACTTACCCAAGATATATACAACATCGGTTAGGTACAATGTATATATGAATGTAAAACTAGCTACTTTTATTACACATGAATATTACATAAGCACTTAAAGCATTTTTCATCCCTATGATTCTAACAGTTGTTAAAAACGCATGATAAGCAGCTAATTTAAAATTATTAAGCTTAAGTGCACACATCGCATTGAAAACGTGCAATGGTATGGGAATTGGTCTAGAGCCGACCTTGGCATTTGTAACATTGCTTATTTGAGAGATATGTTGATCGAGATTAGCAATGCCGACACAAATTGCGTCGAAGACTCTTGCGTCTGGTCTATTGCAAGTGACAGAGTTTTCTCAGTTGGGAAGACTCGTCGCTACATTGACGCCCAGCTCTTAACCTCTTTGGTTCCTTCAACAACTTGGGAAAAAACTGTCTCTCAAAAAGTTAACATTTTCATTTGGAAAATGAACTTGGACCGGTTACCTAATCGCTTGAACCTCTCATATTTTTTGAGTGTTTTATTTTTGATGATTTTTGGATACTTGTCCGAGTTTGGTGTGATAACTCATTCCATTTCTTCACATATAATGAGCATTGGAATAATTGGTTGAGCTCGTGGCATGTTTCTAAAGAGAAGATTCAACATTTGCACATTATTATCGCGTCTTCTTTGTGGCGGATTTGGCAATTCCGTAATAGTGTCACTTTTAACTTTGACGTGTTTGATAGTATTCATTTTCTTAGCTTAAATTTAAGGATCATAAGATTTGACTCATTTGTATTTGGTCCGATTGGTTAAAAACTCCAGTGTAATTATCTAGCTCCTTGCTAGATTTGTTTTCATAATATGAGTATTTATGCAATTATTTATTTTCACTAGAAACAAAAGTATAAGTATAATTTTTGAAAAATAGATAGTATGTATGGACCATTTTGTAAATTACGTTTAAATGTTTGATCATTAAGGGCAGATTTTGTACAGCTTTCTAAACAGAAGGGAATATTTTTGTACATTTGCGTTTTCAATTAAAAACAAAATTCTAAAGATTATTTTTGAAATAGAAGCTATGCGGGAACAATTTATGTAAACTTGTGTTACACCTTTGGTCCTGATGAGTATGCAAATACTCATCATTTTTGTACCATTTAGACTGCCAAAAACATTCAAAAACACCCAAATATGCATCAAAATAGTGAAAATATCCCAAAAGTGTGTTTTATATGTTTCAGATGCAAAAAGATCAAAAACAAATGAAAAACAACGAAAGTTTGCATAATTGGCAGTTTCAGTCCCTCAACTATCAAGAATTGACAAAACTAGTCCCTAAGCACTTATTTTAAATAAAAAATCACCAAAGATCCTTTTGAAATCACAAATAATCATATTTAGTCCTTTGGTGGCAAGTTTGCAAAAATTACACAAATGGTCCTTGCACTTTGCAAAATTGACAAAAATNTTCAATTAAAAACAAAATTCTAAAGATTATTTTTGAAATAGAAGCTATGCGGGAACAATTTATGTAAACTTGTGTTACACCTTTGGTCCCTAAGCACGGATTGTTGATACGATATTGGTTCCTAAGGACTGGCTCTGTAATGCTAGATAAACCTCAGGAACTTTTTATGTAACTTTTTGGAGAAAGATAAAAGCGTGTTGTTTGGTAAACAACTAAACATTACAATATCTGAGAATTGTATATAAAAACCTTGTTGTTTACAAGCGATTGTAGAACCTGTCCTGTGTTAAATCTAACGATTGTTTAGGTAACATAAAATTATACAAACTGTTAGCATTACGTATAGTAATAGAAGTGATGGTCATTCTACATTTAGGAAGCATGTAACGGTTTTATAGAATATGGAATAGTCTAGTATTGGGCTAACGGGGATTACATAAGCTAATAGCCCGTTAGTTTATATAGACTTATTTATACTAGTCCAAAACCCACAAACCGAAACCCAAGCCCAAAGCCCATGTAGGGGTGGCGTTAAGAGGATATATATATGCACAAGTGTGTCATTTGTGTGTGTGCTTGTAGGTATGGATGGAAATGAGCAGAGCCGCTCGTGAAAAGCTCGGGATCGGATCGGTAAAAAGCTCAAATGAGCCGAGCCTAAATGAGCTCAAGCCCAAGCTCGAGCCTAAGTTGCAGCTCATTTATTAATCGAGCTCGAGCCCGAGCTTTACATACAAAGCTCGTTTGGGCTCGCGAGCCTAAATGACATTATGACATTTTAAGTATTAAACATATACATGAGCCGAGCTAGAGCTTATTAACGAGCTCAATAAAGATATATTACAAGCCGAGCTCGAGCTCGAGGCAAGCTTTAACGTTTCTTTGCCAAATCGTATAAACGAGCCGAGCTCGAGCTCGATCTTTTTAAAACTTAAACGAGCTGAGCTCGAGCTCTAGCAGGCTAGAGCTCGGCTCGGCTCGTATCCGCCCCTACTTGTAGGTGTAAGCTAAGTGTGTGAAATAGAAACCATCTCTTTTTCTCTCTTCCTCTCCTCTTTTCTCTACTTCACGACGAACAACTCCAACACCATCAAGTCACCACCTTTTGTGTTTAAGTTGATTAGATATGGGATCCTACCAAAACGTCCCTCGGGTTCACTTTCGCTATAAAAGCAGCCATCCCTATAATTACTTGCGTTACATGAATAGTCTTAAACTAACCCCGCGCCCACCGAATAAGGCCGGGTAAAAGTTCCTCGCTAGTAATAATTGTTTTTATTTAAAATGTTTAAGTATTATGTGATGCATAAACTAAAACCAGCTAATGTTAAAACTGTTTACATTATAGGCATGCTTGGTGAAACCAGAGCACTAGCAATTGATAGTTACAGTTAGGAGTGACTGTTTATTTTTTTTGAAACACGTATGATAATGTAATTGTAATTATAAAATTAGTATTTGAACAAAACAAAAAGGATAAATGCTTAAGAAATGAGCGTTTAGACTAGTAGCATTTAAAAAAATAATAATAAAAAAATAATAAAAAAAATAAAAATCTGAGCCACTAAAACAACGTATTTTTATTTTTTAATGATAAAGCTACTAATATTAAGTTTACTACTCCGCATTCATTAGCAAATTTTTATTAATGGGCTAACCACACAGTTAGGACACCACTTTTTTTTTAATGAATAATTGATGGCTAACCATAGTTGGGAACATCACTTTTTTGAAAGAGAATAGAAAAGAACAAATGCGAGATTCTTGTCCAACTTGCTTACTTCAAGTATATCCGGTTTGGATAAATTAATATGATTCCATAATGGCATATGAAGTCACGAACCTCTCAAAGTAACGTTGTTTTATTAAAAGTAAAAACACTCTTGAAATCACGAATACTTTTCAAAAATAGTCCTTACATTATATGAATACAATAGATTAGGATCCTATGAAAAAAAGTGAGTGAAAAAAATTCATTAGCCATTCTTTTTCTAATTTCACTCATATTTTTCTTTTCTTTTTTCTTTAATATATTTTTTTCCTTATCATTATATTCTTACATTGAATATACTAATTTTCGTCATCAAAATTAAAATTTAATATTTGTCTCACATAAGATTATTGAAATTTAAAATTTAATATTTTTCTCACATAAGACTATTGAAATTTAACTTTTTATTTGAGGTTTTCAAATTGATGATAAACACAAGTTATATGTGATAAACAACGATTAGGATAAACAACTATTTTATTGATGAACAACGTCATATTTTAATTATAAACAACCCTTTTAATGTTGAACAACTCTTTTATTGATGAACAACGCATATGATGAACAACTTTTTTTTATTGATCGAACAATTCTTTTATTGATGAACAACCATTTTTATTGATGTAAAACTCTATTATTAATGATTAATGTAACTAATGACAAGTACTTTTATTGATGAATAACACTTATGATGAGCACTTTTTCATGAACAACTATTTTATCTATGAACATGCATATAATAAATAACTCTTTTATTGACTTTTTTATTGATGAACACCATCTATCATGAACATTTTTTATTGATAAACAACTCTTTTTATTAACGATCAACACGTAGTATGAACAACGTTTTTTATTGATGAACAACGTCTATAATGAACACTCTTTAGATTGGTAAGCAACTCTTTTATTGATGTACAACGTCTATGATGAACAACTTTTTTATTAACGAACAACACATATGATGAGCAACTCTTAAATATCGGTGAACAACGTTTATGATGAACACTCCTTTTACTGATAAATAACGTTTATGAAGATGATTATGATGACTATGCGGATCAGGTCTACGATCTTCCTAGGAATTTAGCTGCTTTTTATGACATGCATGGTACTAAGCTCCAATGCCTTGGTCGGAAGTAATTTTGTTTTCGTAGGATTCTAATGTTATCTTTTGAGTTGTGGTTTATTTTCTTGTTTAGAGAATAGGAAGTATCTTGTTATGTAAGCTTGTCCGCCTATGTAACGGGCTGAGATATGGGATTCACCCATATCTTTTGTACTTAAATGTTTTTTGAAGTAATATATTTACCGGGTATTTTGACCTTTTACCCAAAAAAAAAGTTTTTTTATTGATTAATAACGTCTATGATGAACAACTCGATGAACAACTTTTTAACTGATGAACACCTTATTATTTTCATTACAATATTTCTTTTGAATGATTATGATTGGATGATAATTCCGAAAAAAGTGGAGAAATCCTGAAAATATTACATATGCAATTAATGATTGATTGTGATTGAATGAATTATATTATTACAAGAAAATTGTAGTAAAAGAAAGCATCTTAATGACAACCCTTAGGGCTGATGTGAGCAAAACCCATATCTTTTTTGTAAAGTTTATCTAAAATATTATTCTTAACAAAAGGATAAATAAAAAGTATAAATATAATCCCTTGATATAAAGTCATCCAATGTTGAATTGTTGTTTATCATGTTTCAAAAGGTTGCTTACGTGTGATGATAAAGATAAAATATCAAGAATTAATCTTTTGTAAATGAATAAGTACTTTAAAGTTCAAAATTAAGGGAAAAAAACAACAAAAATTTCATCAAACACCTTGTGACACTTCAATTGTTTAAATTTTTGGAAAAAGATCACCACTAAAGTTGAAAATTTGAAAGTGATTATTATGAATGAAAAACTTTGAGAAAAAAATGAAAAAACCTACCGTGGAATCGAAGATATTAGATCCCCAACTGAAAGAATTAGATCTCTAACTAGTGTATTTAAATCACGAATTGAAGTAATCAAATGTCGAATTGAAGTATTGATCAAGATTGAAGAAACTAGAAATGAAGAAAATAAACCGGAAGAAAGTAAAGTGGGAAAGAAGATGGAGGGAAAGGGATAAGTTATGTGTCAATACATGAGTACTTTTTATACTTTTTAGATTCGTTCTAACTTTTTATTTGATCCCATCCAGACCACGATTATTGTAATGAAATAAAGCTCGTACAATCTCAAATTTTGTATAAATTCAAACTCGTGAGGTATGGTTGGAAATGCCATCATCAACAAAGACCACTCACGGCTTAAGTAGAGGTATTTAAGTCTCAGATGAACATACAATCATTTAATCTCCAGTAGATATATCCTATATAGCAGCAGAGATAAGAAGTAGGAAATAAAAGAGATAGCCGGTGAGATGAATTCGCAAGCAAAGTATTATAGTTGAACGGAAGAGTTGGAAAACCTTCAGCAAGCTAGGGTTCAATGGAAAATACCATAAGCCGTGAGCATTCAGTTAACCTTTCCAGTACTTCTTGCTCCCTTCAATATCTATTCGGTAAAATCTGTTTCTACCATACAAGTTAACTTTATTGTAGCATTAGAGAATGGGAACCAACTTATATTGTTCTTAGTTCAAAAAATTTATCCAATACAGTATTATTAAAGAAGTTATTAACAATATGTTCTTCCTAATTATGTTGAAGAAAATAAAGACGACTACTTAGAATTTGGTGTTCCGTTGTATGAAGCTTCATTCAAAGGTGACTGGGAAGCTGCTAAGATAATATTTGGCAAACGCCCAGAGTTGGTAAGGTTTGGTCTGAGTCGGCAACTTGGTACAGCACTTCATGTTGCAGCGACGGCAGAAGAGACCAAACTTACCTTACAGTTTGTGAGGAATCTGGTAAATATGATGACAAGGGAGGAATTAGAGCTGCGGAACCAATCTTCCAACACTGCCTTTTGGATAGCATCTGCAACTGGAAATGTGAACATGGCTATGATTATGCTGGAAAAGAACTGTAGACTGCAATACATCCGTGGTGCTAATAGCCTTTTGCCATTGGCCAGAAGTGCTTCTGGAGGGAAATACAACATAGTGAAGTATCTTTATGATGTATCTCAGAAGATGATTGGTGATCACTGGACAAATGAAGATAGGGCATTAATACTCGTGAACTGTGTTAAGCGTGAGTTATTTGGTAAGTTATTTGGTACTCATTAATATATTCTTGTGTTTCTTATTACTAGTTACTTTGCACTTGTCAATGAACATGCAGTCTTGATGATTATTGCCTTTTAATTTAATATGTCAAGCAAGTATTGAAAATTAACCTTGCCTAAAAATGTCTTTTTTTGTTTCATTTGTTTTCTTGATGTCATACACTAATATAAGTGATTGTCATAATTGATTTAGATCTTGCCCTCCAAATTGTGAATGATCTTCCAGAACTTGCTGCAACTGTGTCTGTACTCAAAGTTTTGGCTCGAAAGCCTGATGCATTTGCTACATTAGAAAAGAATATACTCATGAGAATTAAAGATACAGGTAACCGTTTTTATATTTATATATATGACCCACATTTTCCAATAACGTTTAGTATTTGAATATTTGATTGCTTTTGATTTTGTAGTTATTTCTCCAGTTCTTCGATTTTTCCGTATGAAAGTACACTCTGGAGCTAAGGAGGATACAGATGCATTGAAATTACTAAAAATAATTTGGAGACGTGTTTGCGAAACAATGTACATTGATGAAATTGAGGTTATGATGAAAGGGCCTCCTAGAATATTATTTGTTGCTGCAGAAAGGGGCAACACCAGATTTATAGCTGAGTGTCTTCGAACCTATCCCGATCTTATGTTTGATAAAAATGAGGACGGGCATACTATATTTCATATTGCCGTTCTGCACCGTCATCAAGGTATCTACAACTTATTGTACGAGATAGGCTCAGCAAACCATGATATATGCCTTTCAACAGACAAGATGCACAATAATATGCTTCATTTAGTTGGGATGAGCTCAAAGGAGATGGCAGCTAAGATGGCTGGAGCATCCTTGCTAATGCAAAGAGAAATATTGTGGTTTAAGGTATATCTTTTGTCCCCAAATTGCTTGATTAATTGCCTTATTGATTAATAATTCTACAACTGTTAAGCACATACACATCTCGACTAGAAATCATGCAGTCCAGAACTAAAGAATAAAAATGGGCAAACGGATGAGGTTTTCCCTCTCTAGGTTACCCAGGGAGGGCGAGGCTTCTTTGACTTAGATGTACACGGCCTCACCGGGTTATATCCCAGGACCGTTTTACAACCCTTCCCTGGCCACCCTCAAATAGTCAAATGTATACACCTAGTGAAGATTGAACCCTGACCTCTTGTGCGGAAACCAAGGACCTTACCACTAGGCCATTTGGTACGGTGGTGGTTACTCCAAGACTAAAGAAAAACGAGCTATAATTCTGTATATTTTTTGTATTGTAGGAAGTAGAGAAGATGATGCCACCTTATCTCACGGATGTGAAGAACAACAATGGTCAAACAGCGTACGAGTTATTCTCCAAAGAAAACGAAGATCAAGTTTCCAGTGGATTGAAATGGATGAATGAGTGTATGATCGTAGACACACTCATCGTTGCCGTTGCGTTTGCAGTATTCTTTACGGTTCCTGGTGGCTACAGACAAGATAATGGGTTTCCTATTTTCCTTCATGATATTAGTTACTTGGTTTTTGTTATTTCAGATGGTATTTCATTGCTACTTTCCGCAATTTCACTCCTAGTATTCTTGAGTATCCTAACATCACGCTACGGTCCACGTGATTTCATGTATTCATTACCCAGTAAGCTGATGATAGGTCTACTAGGACTTGTCGGATCAGTAGCAGCCATGACAGTCACTTTCACTGCTAGCTTCTTCATGCTATACCGCAAAGGGTTGAGCTGGCTACCAATCCTATGTGCAACATTTGCTTTTTTACCGGCTATCGTGTTTGTTGCATTACAATATCCTCTCTTGATTGATATGTATCGCTCTACGTATGATTCTCACTATCTCTTTAATCCCAAGAAACGTATGCTTTACAACATAAAACCTAAGTTCCAGTCTTCATACAATGCCGGAATGGTCTGAAATGGGTACCAGTTCTTCTGGTGGATATCTTTCGTTCTATGTATGGCCTGAGCTACCTCTTCAAGCTCAAGAAATGTATGCTTTACAATACAAGCCCCACATTGTAGCTATTTTCTTTGTAGCTTCTTGCAATAAAAAGTGCCCCGTTTAGAAAGTGCCATAAGATTGGTTCATGGGACACAACATGAACCAATCTTATAATTTCCGACTTAGGTTTGTTTGTGTTAGTATGAATGTATGAGGTGTATCGATCGTAATACTATTTGTTATATTTCAGTTAGTATCGAATGTAAGAATTGAATGTTGATTTTTTTTGTGAACCAAAAAAATAAAAAACATTGTATGGAAATCAATTCCAAGTGGAGTATAAGAATATAGTGGATGTACGATCCGAACTGGGAGTAAAGATAATAGCTTCTCATAATGATAATAATAAACGAGGTTAAAAATATCTGATGTTGTTATGGTCAGAATGAAACCACCGATGTTTTAAAAACACGTCTTGAATCGACCTAGTCGAATCATCGGGCCACCGGTTCTACCACTGGGTCAACCCCATTTTTCATTTATATAGACTGCAATATTTCGGTCACCAAGTGGAACCTAATATTTCAGTCAACGGGTTAAGGTTTCTACTCCTTCTCAGGTTATGGATGATGCTTTTATCGAGGTTACTCGTAGGAATGGGAAAGTGAAGCAACCATGTAAGCCGCGACATATAAATGGGATTCGTTTGAATAAACCTGGACCAAATTACTTCTATCGTCCTATTGGTAAAACCAATAATAATTAAGTGAAACCTAACACTTCGTCGACTCCTATGGGCACTAATGAGGCTTCTTCATCTCAGTCTAAGGATGCAAATCAAACATCTACATCGAATGGTAAACAGGCTACAACGAGTAATGTTGGTTTGAATGTTCAAGCTACTAAAAATATATCCCCTAAGAACCCCTTTGATGTTTTAAAGGACCAAGTTGGTGTAGTTGAAGTCGATACCTCGTTTGTGCAAAAAAATGAAACAAACGTGTCTTGGGACCCTAAGGGTGACATAGGAAGTTTAAAAGTCGATACTGAAAGTGACAGTGATGAAGTTAGTGCATTAGTCCTTTTTTTTTTTTTTTTTTTTGGAACGGCAATTATAATAAAAACAAAACTCTAGCAAGAAACTAGAGCGTAAAGAGATTACAACGAGGTTTTACGATCGTTCTTTGGATCATAGATCCAATCTAACCAATTTCGATTAGCATGCCTATTCCTATTTATTATCCAAGTGGGGGACAATACTTTGATTTCGGCTCCTAATTAATCCTTACTAGGAGGTTTCTCGTCAAAACAAATCCTATTCCTATATCTCCATAAGATCCAAGTTGTAGTTTGAATAACAACATCAAAAGAGGTCTTTGCCAAAGGGGTTCGGTTTACCGAGTCACTCCATGTAATTAAGCTTTGAAGATCTTTGGGAGAGTTACCAATATCCCACCACATCGAAACCATCTTCCAAATATCAGCAGCCATCTTGCACTCAACAAATAGATGATGAGCTGTTTCAATATTATCATCACACACCGGATATCTAGTGGAGTCGAGATTGATACCCCTTACATCTAGGTTGTGGCGAGTTGGGAGGCGGTCCAACAGCAACCTCCAAGCATGTATGTTTATCTTTAGGGGAAGACACTTGTTCCAACTAACCGGATCGAGAACAGTAGAAAGCATGATTGATTCGATGTGATGTCTCATGGATGAAACAGAGAACTTGTTTGAAGGATCTAATGTGTAGTTCCAACTATCATGCTTATCATAAGGGGTGTAGTTTTGTAAGAGGTTACCAAGCCCGGTTAGTTGATCCCTTTCCTCTCCATCTCTAATAGGCCTTCTCCACTCCCATTTCGTTCGAGATCTACAAGATTTATAGCTTAATTAGGGAATATTACAAAATTAGTGGAATGTGACTAGGAGGGGTGGCCGTCATGGATAGGGTGAGGGGAGGGGATAAAAAAGATTGGTGTTTAGTGATATTAATATGAAAATGGTAGGATTACTTGATAGGATTTTAGGATTTCATGGATTACATATGTACTTAAAGAAGATAAATGGGAGGGAAAGTAACTAGTGAAAATTTTGAAAATAAAAATGGTTAGTGAGGATTAAATACGTAAGTGTGGTATATATTAGGGATATAATGTAAAGGTGGTGAATTATTATGCATTGCATGCATGCGTGAGATGTAAAATATATTACATAGACGGTTTATGTAAAAATAATAAATGTAAATGCATATGACTTATGTAATGTGCTCGTCGTATGCTTGTTATGAGTAGACTAAATTTAGTCTAGTGTCGGTACGCGTTCAAAGACGTTTCTCCTTATACGCGGCATAGCCTCCCAGTTATGAGTTAAATTATGCACGTAAGTGTTTAAAGTGAAATAATCCATGTTATTGGGTTAAATATTAACCTGGAAAAATGTCGCTTGTTACTGTATGACATTCACTAGTTTTTCATTTACATGTCTTAATAAGAAATCATAACAATTTAACGTTTACATTATGTTATAAGTCTTGCAACAAGTAAAAGACTTCATGTTTGTGGCTTTACAAGAGGCATAAACATGTTTAACTAATGTAATTATGAACACCTAATCTTGGCTTCAATAGTAATTTCAAGTTAATTGATTACTCCATTATTTATGACATTCCAAGAAAGCATAAACATTTTAATTGAAGTAGTCTTTTATTCTTATCTTGACATAAGTTCTAAATAGGGCAACGCACATTTTATGTGTGTAAGTCCTAGTAAAATATTAGTCTCTTACCTTGTGGTCAAAAGAAACCTTTAATCATATTGTTATGTGTTGTACCTTACTGATGCGGATATTGCAAAACCGAATAATTTTTACAATCCTCCTAGGTAGAGTACCTAACCATTGTAGCGTAGTATAGGCAAGACACGGGTGATTGATCGTTCTCTAGGGGAACAGTGAGGTAGGCTCGAAGTGTATATCGAAATAAGTCTAAAGGTTGAGCGAAAATTACTTTTGGTCTTTTTATATTTATTTAAAAGCAAGTAAAATCTCGGGTTTCAAAGAATTTGGTTTAACTACAAATTAAAGTACTAATTAAACTAAAACTAAACTAATTGCAAGGAAAAGTAAATTGGTGAACTTCTTTTAAGAGGAAAAACGTATTTACTTAGAATTTCATTACTCCTACTTAAATCCTATTACCGATTGTGGGAATAGACTTGGCAAACAAAGTTTTCAAGGGAATCGGGGCAACTCAGAAACCGGCTTGTGTTGGGTTTGGTCAGTCCTCACGTTTATAGAACTATTCTCAGTGTAGACAGCCATATGATTTGTCAAACACACCTTTCGACTAGCCTACGCATTAAATACTTCACTATCAAGTTAACTAATTATTAACTATGTGTTTAGTGGACGTTCAAGCTAGTATAGTTTTCCCTAGCCAGTTTTCCAACTCCTAATGCAAACAACATTCAACAAGAGAAAACAACACAATAATCAATAACTAGGTTTCATGCAATCCTAAATAAATACTAAGAGATCTAGCCTAGCATGGTAATGATAAGAGAAGCATTTAAATAAATCAAACAATAACACATGGACATGATTGAATGATTAATTGAAGATCTTTCACCAAACATGAAGACACCAATGGCCAAAAGGCCTACAAAACGGTAGAAAATCATTCTAGGGTTTATCCTCCAAAGTTGCACACTTGTTAAGTGTGACACCATTAGCTGGCTGTCTCTTAGGATTTTGTTCTGCACCGCCTTAGTTGTGATGGCGTCAAGTTGGGATTGTGACGCCATCAGCCTTCATAAATTTGGTCTTCACATCGTCAGCTTGAGGCCGTATCCAGAGCCTAAATGGTCAGCACGTATTGGTGACGGTGCCACCTATTAGGCTGTGACGCCGTCACGTGCCCTTGTCATGATAGTTTTTCATGATTTTGTCGTTTTCTTCGTTTTTCGGTCCAATCGAGCTCAAAATGCTTTCTTTTTTAGCATTTGCTTCCCAAGTGCCTAAAACTCAAATAGAAACGATTTAGGCCAAAAATTGATCAAATATGTATGAATTTAGAGGCTAAACGAACCCCTAAAACCATATGAAATTACACCTCATCACTCGCACATAATAAAGATTTCTCCCACTTGTGCATGGCATAACATCATGTATGCAGACAAAAAACACAACGCGCATTTGTATTACACCCGTAACCCGTTGAGGTATTATTTTATTAGTAAAGT
This sequence comes from Artemisia annua, assembly GCA_014162995.1. Taxonomy (NCBI): domain Eukaryota; kingdom Viridiplantae; phylum Streptophyta; class Magnoliopsida; order Asterales; family Asteraceae; genus Artemisia; species Artemisia annua. The sequence goes on from LBNU01011314.1 coordinate 123,517, forward strand.
AATGATATTAAATTATTTAGAAAGTATTTTATAAGAAAATGGTAAAGTTATAAAATAGAAACAAGTAAGTGTTAAGTTGTATAAAGATGTGTGACTAAACTAGTAAGGATGAGACTAGAAGGGCTAGTCTTGCCAATTGATCAAAGGTAATTAATTAAATGTCTAATTACTAGTTAGCTCAGGAGATTTCCAGAGAAATTGAAAGTATTTGTAGTTGTGGGTCGCTTCAGGAAGAAGAAAAAGGGAGGGAAAGATCAAATTGATGTCTTGTACTTTTGATTAAAGAACTTAGTAGAGAATCAAGCCCTAGTCACTCTAATCCATTAAACCATCACAAGTAAGTAAATTTGTTAAAAGGAAATTAGGGTTCTTGATGTAGGATTGAGCAAATTGGTTAAAGGTTGTTAATTTATTATTCTAATGATGAATTAGTTACTAATTAGGGTTAATTCTCTTATAGGAAGCAATTGAAGATCAAGTCTTGAACTTTCAAGTAGAGAGTTAGTGATTAATTGAGGTAAGTATAATGACTAAACTAGTTAATGTATCATAGTGTCAATTTTGTATTGAATTATGATGTGTAATGATGTAATGTTCAAGGAGTTGTGAATGTAAAGTAGCTTGGATCCAATGCTAGGTAATGTATTAATGTTAGCATAATTTCTATGCTTGAATAAGGCATGTTAAATGTTGTGAATGTGCTCCTTGATATGTTGTAGCTTGTATAATAACTAGTTATGACTTGTTAATGTTAGTTTATGTCATATACTTACTAAGCGTTTTGCTTACGGTTAAAGTTTAATGATGTTTTGTAGGTTCACGTGGTGAAGGTAAAGGTAAGGATAAAGCTAAGATGATTGCCAAGGTAGAAGATTAGTATTTTGGATTTGATAAGTAGAAGCCATCTCTTTGGATCAAGCTTGTTGAAAGTTGGAAACCCCGAAGTGTCGTTTTATAGCTTGGTACATCTTTTGTCTAAAATGGTTATTTTGGTGTCTATGGTTATGGGTTCGTATTTAGGTTAAGTCGTGAATGTTGGTTAATGTAAATGGTTATGCTATAGTGTTTGAATTGTGGTTATAATGTTGTAGTTTAGTGGTATTTGGCAACTAGCCAATTTAACCCACTTTGGAATGCTATGGGTCAAGACTTTGTACTAACACTTTTACAATATTTTAGTAATGTCAAGTCATGTATGTTTTCAAATGAATATGTAGTTATTAAGTGTCTTGGGTACAAAAGTGTGTATTGGAAATGGGTCAAAACGGGCGTTTGGCATAACCTCGTAAGTATATGTCCACGGGTCGTTTAGACCACAAATGATTATGAAAATGATTTATTATGTTATGTTAAAGATTTATGGAAAGTTTCATTAATTTTAGAGTCATGGAAGTCGAATTTTCCGGAAAATGTGTTAAGTATATTTTTGGACAGTTTTTGATACAGGGGCGTAAAGCCATACGCGTATGAGCATATGGCTGTACGCTATGGGAATATGTTTCTGAGTAGACCATATGGCTGTACGCTTTTAAGCGTAAATCCGTATGCTATAGCTAGGCTTTCACATGTTTTCTGAGTAGACCGTATGGCTGTATGCCCAAAAGCATAAAGCCATATGCTCCAGTTTTTGGTCATTTTGTTTATTTCATATAAAATCATCCGTGGCTCGTTAGAGGTCGTGTCACCCATCGTTTTAAAGATAATTGAGTCTAGTTTCATTTAAAAATAACCTCAAAGTCTAGTTGATTGTATATTTTGGTCAGATTGTAAAAGAGTGAAGTGGGTAAATTTTCGGGCACACTTTTTGCGAAAGATTTTTACGTTTTTAGTCGAGTCGTTCAAGGGGTGTTACAATTTGTTTATGGGAACAATATGACAATGTCATAGATTTTAGCATTACAAGTAGATGTAGAACCACACCCTTTATTAAGGAATGGAGCACGACTATCCTTAAAACCATAAGTGATTATAGTTGGGAAGTAATGTATTATCTCAAGACAAACTAGAAATAATTTGAGTTACTAACAAGATAATAAAGCTTGTTGCACCCACTGAATTAGACAACATTACACGAATGTCTTTTTCAGTAATAAAGCACAATGCTTCCATTGGATTTGACAACATTGTAAGTGTTACATAATCAGTGAAAAATAAATATCAATCTATTTACTTTCTTACCGTCTTTGAAAGCCTACTAGTAGCAATGTACTTAGGTTTCAAAAGGAGTGTATGAAGACTGTCCATCAATGCTATTTATTAACTTGAAAATTGGGCATGCCTTTTTCTTCTTAATCGGCCTACTTTCCACAAGGGTATATAGCACCTTTATTCGGTTAAAAGCAGAACAACTAGATAAACCATGCTAGTTCGCCTTTACCTCAGTTTCGGTAATTCGTCCCATTTCTAATTTAATAACTCATAAGGTATCATACATAAAGATGTGGCCATTTGTTAGCTATATGAACATATTCTCCAGTTAACCAAATGTCTTATATGTTTCAGAAGAATTCAACACCGAACAAGTGTGATGAAATCTATTATGAAAAATAAGATGTGCAATATATTTAATTGTGTAAGTTTTCTATGAGTTATATTAGAATTAGAAAAATTCTAATGTACCTATTATATCTTTCTCGAACACAAAAAAGGCTAGGAATGACTCTCTCTCTCTTTCTTACAAGGAAAGGAGGCTCAGTTTGTCTTTTATTAAAAATGATACTAGCAAGCCATTATGGATGTGGATCAATTTACCAAGAAAAGAACAAAACCACGTTTACGATATTAATGTTGCATTAATACCATCAAAAGAATTTACAAAATTCAATTTTTAGTGTTTTCGATAATTAATCCTCTTAAAATTAACTACCCAAGTTTTATAAATAAAACCATTAATTTTGAAAAAGACTAGGATCCTAACTAACACTCCACCATCACATCAGTTGACCTGCTAGCAATTGTGAATCAACTAGGTAAGTCGCGAGCAATAATTGCAATACAAGCGCAATTCCTAGATCATTATCGGACTTACTTATAGCACTAGAGAACGAGTAATTAGTGTCATGTAAGCATGTTTCATTCCATCTATGCCTCGGTCTTATTGATCTTACGAGCTTAACTCGATTAAGTCGCCCAATAAAGAACTGTAAATATTCTTGTTAGAAAAGTGACTTAAACTTTAGGGGTTATTTGGTAAAATTGGTAATTTGTTTGACTTGTCTACCAAGTGTGCTTATAATTTGGAAACTCTTTATGACGGTTTGTTTGGGGCCTATAAATAGAGGTCAATGTCATTGGTTTTGTTTGTACTTTTTGAATTTAGGTGGTACCGTTTGAATTTGTATTTGGTACCTTTTGAATTAGTTTTGGTGTTGGTACCTTTGAATTTGGTTTGGTAATTTGAGTTAGGATCAAATGAGAAGAAAAACTAAAATGAGAAGGATGAGAAGAAACCACAACCACACATTTGAGATGCACCTACAAAAATAGATGCATCTCCCCTTAAATTTCTCCCTCTTATTTGAATTGTGTGGTTGGGAACTTTTCTCACTCTTCTCATTTTATTTTTTCTTCTTACTAGATCCATTCCCTTGGTAATTTAAATAAAGTTTTCGCTTCGTCTGTTCGAATTTTTTTTTGTTTGTTTCTTCTTTGAATTATCAACAAGTGTTATCAAGAGCTAGGTTGANGGTAATTTAAATAAAGTTTTCGCTTCGTTTGTTCGAATTTTTTTTTTTTTGTTTGTTTCTTCTTTGAATTATCAACAAGTGTTATCAAGAGCTAGGTTGAAAATGAAGAAGAAAAAGAAAGAAAAAAAAAAGGGGGGAGGGGGGGGGTTGTCTCGTTTCGAATTTAGAATTGAAGAATTGACTGGTTTTGGCTGGTTATTTGATTGGATTATTGACTTTTTTGTTGGTTATTATATGAGTGTGACGTCAGGTATATTTTAGAGTCCAATCCGATTGGAATTTATGACTTCAGTTTTTGACATTGTTTTGGTGCCTTTGGATTTTTTGGGATTTGATTAATAGTAGCATTGGAAAGTAAGTTTCCACCCAGGCTTTTGGCATTAGTATTGATGTTTTGAATTTAGAAATTGGTGATGTCAGTTTTGGTTTAGATTGTATTTGAATTTCAAAGACTTCGATTGGAATAGATTGTGCATTTGATGGATTCGTTTGAATTTTTTGAGAGATCGTTTTGAAGACTAGCCAACGATTAGGTTATTCGGGTATTAGTATTTGAATTTGGACAGTTTATTTGTTTGTATTTGGACCGTAATCCTTATTACATAAGTGGGTCATTAGAATTATTATCGATATCATATTTGGGACGGTTGAATTATTGGGGTCCGTACGTCAAGTTATTTATTAACTTGAATTTGGTTGATACCTGGATAATAAGTTTGAACTTGGACCGTAATTCTTATTACTTAAGTTGGTCATAAGAATTTGAATTTGATATTTGGGTCGTAATTCTTATTATATAAGTGGACCATTAGAATTTGAATTTTGGAAATTGAAATTTGAAGATCGATTTAGTGTTTGAAGACTTTGTTCAAGTCAGTTGGAATTTGTTTGATTGTTTGGAATTTGTTAGTTTGAAAATTTGGATCTTTGTTTGTCGGGCTTTTGAAGTTGGTTGCCCGAATTTGATTGTCTTTGTTGAAGATCGTTTGAGTCGATTTGGTTTTGTCTGGTTGACCGAGTTTGAATTTGTCGGTTAACGTTTGATTGTTCATTTTGAAGTCATCGGCATTTACTTTGGATCGATTTGTTAGAAAAGTGACTTAAACTTTAGGGGTTATTTGGTAAAAGAGGTAATTTGTTTGACTTGTCTACCAAGTTTGCTTAGAATTTGGAAACTCTTTATGACGGTTTGTTTGGGGCCTATAAATAGAGGTCAATGTCATTAGTTTTGTTTGTACTTTTTGAATTTAGGTGGTACCGTTTGAATTTGTTTTTGGTACTTTTTGAATTAGTTTTGTTGTTGGTACCTTTGAATTTGGTTTGCATTTGGTTTTAGTTTGTTCAATTTTGTTTGTCTGTTTCGTTCGTTTGAATTACTAACGATTCCACCACTGTCACACGATGAGTGGTTATTTACCTTGAGTTGCAATTTACCTACGTCTCACGTAGAATACAAGGCAATTGCAAGTGTCGTTACAATTGGGTGGCAAAGACTTAGTTTCAAAGGGTATAAATTTGACAAATAACGTATATATCAAATATGTACGAAGAAGCATGCATACATTTGCGTATCATAGCTTTAATAAAAAAAATATACTTTACTCAATTAAGTTATTTTATTATCGTGCATCAAGATGTCACTTAAATTTATATACATAGCACGTGTATATAAATAAAGACATTGTTGTTTTCGAAGCTAAAGTAATGCATTTTTATCATGGGAAAAGATTAGAGAATGATCAACCCCTATATTGTACTCTCTGCATGAGTTAGAAGACCCAAGCTCTTCTAATAATTCCCTCATATGTCAAAACATGTAGTGGGGCGGGAAAAGATTAAAGATCATTCAAACCCTAGACCATGTTTTGATTGTTAACCAAATTACTTGTGTGCTCGTTGTGGGAAAAAATTACAGTATGTAAGCCCGACCCAATGCGTTATAAACACAGAAGACAATGGTTTTAGATCAAATATTGATCACTAATAAAAGTATAAACCTTTAGTTTAGAAAAATGCAATATAAACTAATGTATATTGCAAGTCTCGTCGTGAGAGGCCGAAGCATTATCATATGTAAGTTGAACCCAAGATTGACACATAGGACTTCGCAAAAACAATAACTTATAATAAATCTAGTTTCATAGGTTTTAGTCATGTTTATTTATTTTCCATGAACCCTTGCAATTTATATGAGTCAACGTACTAATAATATAGAGCAAAAATAAACAACTAAAACACTTATAACAATTATCGTAACAATTAACGCTTAATCAATACATGCAAACCAAACGCCGATGACAACCTAATAATGGCCAACTAGGGACAATATATATACTCAAACAAGGCTCCCCTTTGGAATTCGGACCACACACATCGAGAAACGTAAGCCTTATAAAAGTATACACCACATAGCACAACAAAAGCTGACTAATAAAGATTTTTTTAGTCAACTTCAGGCTGCTACCAAAAAAGGAAGGACTCTTCCCCAAACTTAGCAGTAAACTACAAAGTTGTAGCATACTTAGTCATGGATCTACCATAAAGATTTCATGATTTAATTCAATACAAAGAATTAGTTATAATTTTCTAAGTGAACGGGTGTCATGCAATCAGAAATTAAAAAACTATAACTAATCATTTGTATATAACAAAAAATCATCGGATTTTGCATGTGCAACAATTAACAATTAATCAAGAATCATATATTAATACATCAAGAGCCACTATCCATGATAAACATGCATGTGTTCATCATGAAAATCAAATTAAAGCAAGTAATCCGGTAAACAAGTCAAATAATATCAAATTAAAGCAAGTAAACATACGTTATTTAACACGTAAAAATTTCATACGACCTAAGGTTTTCTTCTACCAATTTTAAAGACCATCTTGGTCGAACTTTTACAAAGAAAAAATCGCCCAAAGGGCTTAATAAATTTAAAAGCAAAGAAAACATGTGAATCAAGCGTTTTAATTGAAGGTCCAATTTTATGTTTTTATGTAATTAACTATACTATACTTAGTCTCGTGATGCCACTGTTGGAATTTAACATGTTAGACAAGTAATAATCACACGAGTATACAACGAATTAATAGATCATGTATAGTATATAGTTAATTAACATAAGCACAATACCTGTTTACCTTTTTTTGTAACAGAATAGATCAAGAACGAATCAAGAACACGATACAAATATCTCTTGAGATATCACGAAAACTATAGAGGTTTTAAAGTAAAAACCCTTTGTGGTCTCTCTCACACACACACACACAATACGTTATTAGCAAAACAATTAAAATGCTACTTATTATATCACGATAACATGCTAAACACTTTATTGCTTAAGCTAAATCGAAAACTCTTT
>LBNU01011314.1:145254-162443 GCA_014162995.1 Artemisia annua
AAACATATAATTAAACAATATACTCATAACTTTTATTTAAACAATACAATTATACAATCATAATTTTTATTTAAACAATACAATTATACAAATAAAAAAATACAATCATAATTTTTATTTAAACAATACAATCATAAAAACATATAAATACTAATACATTTTGCGAGCTTCGGCATGACCATCACCCGAAAACATATTAGTGCAATCAAGTATATCGAGCTTCGGCATTGCCATCACCCGTTATACTCAACTAGTCACTCAAGTCGTCATCAAGATCATTTTCTTCCAATTCTTCCAAAAAATCTTGTACATCTAAATCTTCAACTTCAAATTCTTCAAACTCACTTTCATCTAATTCGCCTTCGGTATTCGAAGTCGAAGACGAAGGTGATATCCCCGCTTCTTCTTCTTCTCTTATTATACCTTCTTCAACATCTTTATCTAATATTGGACCTTCCAACGATGATTCATGTTGTATCCTATCTACTCCGTCCAAATAATCTTTCAAACATACACATACTTCCACGGATTCGCATGTTAGTCTTGTCCTTCTATCCGATATAATTCGACCACTAACCGAAAAGGCCGATTCGGAAGCTACCGTTGAAGCTTGGACCGCTAATAAGTCACGAGCCATAGTGGATAAAACCGGATATTGGATTTCCCTTTCTTTCCACCAAGCCAAAATGTCAAAGTTTGCAAACTCATTGGGGCTTAAAGTTCTTAAAAAGTTTGTAGCCATATATTGTCCCAATTCGCTTGTGAAAAATCAAGAACGACGAATTTTAACCGTTAGGTCGCTTCTCTATGAGTCGTGTTTCTACTCGATGATCCTCATAGTTATCTTTAGGATAATGAAAGTCATCATACCGTCACCCGAATAAGGTCAGATTGTAAATATATAGATAACTAATAATAAGGAGGATAACTGGGGCATTTTTGGAATTTAAGATTTAGTAGTCTCTTTCGAACAATTTGCTACTTTCAAAGTTGGCAAAAAGAGATGAGGAATTTTAGATTTCAAAAATGTGAGCTCATAACATTGCGTGAGGACACGGCAATATCTTAGTCTGGGGGATTTTGGTATGTGTCATTTCACACATACCTTTTTACCTAAATAACGGACCAAAAAGACCAAAAACTCGACCATAATTGCCAAATATCTATGTTTTTGTGTTTTTGTACATGCAGGTAAGAAAATATGAGAAACGGACAAAAACCGAACCAAAAGCACCAAAAACGAGCACGAGAAATGGAATTAGTCAAAAGCGAGAGCCGGGAATGCCAAAAAGTCAAAAGAAGCTCAAAAAGTCAAATAAGGCCCTTGAAGTTTAAAGATATGGCAATAATGGTCCCTAAAAGAAATTTGATGAAGACAAGTCCCTGGAGTTTTGAAAATAACATGAATGGTCCCTTAAAGAGATTTTTGAAGAAAAAGACAAAAGATGACAACCAAGACCCTCAAGAATCATGATATGTCAAAATCAGTCCTTGGAATAATTTTGCACAATTGGCAGAAGAGGTTCCTTGAAAAACAGAATTTACAAATTAACCCCTAACATTTATCCTATAACACTTAAACTTATAACCCATAAACAAAACTAACCAACCCTTTAATAATTAAACCTAAACCTTAACCCAAAAAAATAAACCCACTACACCTTATTATACCCCTGGCCCAAGAACCACATAAGCCCACTCCCTAAAAAATTATAACCCGTAACCCACCACTACCACTAAAACCCGGATCAAAACAAACACACCTTTCCCTCTCTTTTACCCCATTCACTGTGCATCTTCTTCACCCCAATTCACCCTCATTTACCTCGTACCTAATACCTCGTACATTCCAGAAGGTGTCAGAGAATGACAGACATCTATGCATACGTGGCAAAAGCAAATTATCTCATTGGTTAGAACAAGCTGGAAGGTGAATGAATGGCTAAGAATGAGTAAAATCAAGAAGCTTCTGGTGGGATTTGATTGAATGGACGAGACTAAACTTCTGGCAGCTTCACCCACCGCCTCTCAGGCCTATAAATAGATGCCTTACTCATGGTTATAGAGGAGTAGTTTTCTAGGTGTAGTCTAGGAGTAGTGTAGCTAATATCTATATAGTTATGTGTTAGTTTAAATTTCATGTAATTCTGTCCAGCTTTCATGTAATCTGTCTTAGTTTCTAATAAAAGTTTATTATTCTCTTATCAATCTGTCTTTATTAATTTCAATATTTTAGCTTAATCTCTTTTATAAGCTCATAAATTTTTGTTCCTTTAAGCTTTAGTAAGTCCCTTTAAGCTTTTTAATATTCAAAAACCTTTTTCTGTATATATTATTCTCTTATAAAAAAAAAATTATTTAATACAGTTGCTTAAGGATACATAAGCTGTGATAAGCTGATACCTCCCTTCTCATAAGCTCACATAAGCTACTCAGCGCTTATTGTGAGCTTGTGTTAGTTGCCTTAGTTCACATTTTCATTCAGCCAAGTTCCAAGTAAGTTTTCATTTGAATTTCTGCATATCTCTTTAGTCTAGCTTATCTTCTGTAGCTTATAGCTTGTTAATGTTTAATATTGCTTTTTAAGGTTATTTGAGTACTGTTGTTCAGTTTATGCATGCTACAGCTTATCATTTTGTTCCTACTGCTTATACATAGTAGAATCTGCAATTGAGTATTCTTGGTGTTCTTTGGTGTTCTTGTTGTTTCATTCAGTTTTAGTTAGGCTTAAATAATCTATTTCAGTCATAAAAAGTGGTAGGTCTAAGGTTAATTAGCATAAATTAGTGCAAGGGAGCAAGTAAAGGGGTGTTTGGATCTACCTTTGTTTCTGTGTTTAAGCTAGTTTGAGGTGATGCATTCAGTTTAGACAACTCACTTTAGGTCCCTATAGAGCAATTAGAGCATAAAATTCAGTAGTTCTTCAACAAAAGTCAAAAATCACTTTCATAGTCCATTTTTCTGCATAAATCAGTTAATATAGATTGCACTGATGAGTGTGTAAATACTCATCATTTTTCTATCATCTGAACTGCCAAAACATCCAAAAACACCAAATAATGCATCAAAATAATGGAAATATCCCAAAAGTGTGTTTTATGAGTCTTAGATGCAAAATGTTTGAAAACAAATGAAAAACAAACAAAGTTTGCACAATTGGCAGTTTCAGTCCCTCAACTTTCACAAATTGTCAAAACTAGTCCCTAAATATTTCAAAATATGCAAAATATCATAAAAGGTCCTTGGGGATTCATAAGTTGTCAAAACAAACCCTTTGAATATCAAAAATCACAAATTTACAACTTTGGTCCCCCAAGTTTGAAAAATGTCAAAAATAGTCCTTGGTGAATTTAAAAAGTGAAAATAATCAAAAATAAACCTTGTACTATTCATCTATGACAAAATTGGTCCTTGTGGTAAAAATTTGGAAAATTACAGGTTTGGTCCCTGAAGTTTCACAAGTTGGCAGAAATGGTCCCTGGACTTTGAAAAATGGAAATTATCAACATTAGTCCTTGTACTATTCATCATATGGCAAGATTAACCCTTGTGAACACTTTGGAAAAATCACAAAACCCAACCCTCAAAAATCAGAAANATCTCATATGCAATGAGTATCTTTATTCGCAACCTCATACAACCCAATTTTTCATTAAATTATTATTTTCTTACTCTTCCACCTGTGCAACCTATACATACAACCAAACTATCTTTTTTTTACTATTTATCAACAAAAGGTTCTCAATAAACAAATAGGTTTTATTACTTCCATCTCATATGCAATAAGACTATCTTTATTCACAACCTTATACAACCCAATTTTTCTTACTCTTCCACCTGTGCAACCTATACATACAACCAAACTATATTTTTTTTACCATTTATCAACAACCCAACCCAACAAATACATACAACCAATCTATTTTTTTATAAAATAACAAGTATAAAAGGAAAACAAATAGCCATTCACTGGTTGCCATGTGACCGATTGAAGGTTGTCATCCTAGATTGCCATGTGACCTTGGTTGATGGAAAGATTGGAGGGTTTTATTAAAATATTATTATTTTTGTATGGTATACCCCAACCGATTGGGTTGGCAATCCATTAATAAATATAATCTGAAGGTGCGTTTGGTATCCCACTATGGGAATTAGACTATTACTATGAAAGTGATTAAAGGTATTTGTTTAAGATGAGGGGGCCACCACTATGGTAATGAATGATAGATATAATTCATACTCCATATACATCAAGAGAGCTAGGTATAGATCTTTCATAGGTGAGGGACCCACCAGTACTATCAAACTCATACTCATTGTCATTAATGGCAACATACCAAACGCACCCTAAGTATTACAATCAAAGAAACCAATTAAATAATATTTTCAAAACATATGGTTGCCACTTACATTAATTCAAACGACATATAACCATTCGGTTGAATAGTCCGGCTAACAGCAACAAACGACAAGGATTTCGAAATAAGCGAATTACCGATTAATGGCTCTAATGCCTTGTGGAAATCAGAGGGGATACCGAAATATTATATTGATCAGATTCAACTAAACAATAAAGATTACAATGTTATATAGAAAATAACTAACCTAACCCTAGCAACTAAATGAGCCAAACCCGACAGGCCGGGCCTAGGTCATTATTATCTAACAAAACATACTTATACAAATACAAAACACACGATAATGAGCATACAAACATGTATAAAATATGATTTATCACACCTGAATCTGTCATAATCTTCGACGTGCTGACGTAACACTTTTCAAGCGACACAGTCACATCCTGTTTTCCTATATATATATATATATATATATATATATACACTAGTGGTCATGGCCCGCCCAATGGGCGGGCACGTTTTGTGATTTGCACTAATCATGTGATTTAAATTTGTATTCGCATTTGTAATGTTTGGAAAAATAAATTTATAGGTTTCTTTATTTATTTTTATCATGTCTTTTGTTTGATTAATTTTAGGTATTTTTGTTTAGATTTATTACATGTATGAGTTTTATTTACACTTAATTAGTTAAACGCATATTAAAAATTATACACATGTACATTTATTCTACACATTTATCCCTGGCATATTTAACTATATTAAAATAGGTACGTTAAAATAGTTTTGTGATTCGCAAGTAAAGAAGAGCAGCAGTGGAATTTTAAAGTGTTTTATGATTGGTGGACAGCTGAACAAAAGAAAAAAGCAAGGAAGCAAGCATTGCTTCTACTTGCAAAAGATGAAAAGGAGTATGGTCGGACTAAGACGTGTTATTGATGAAGATCAAAAGGAGTATGCTTATTTGGTATTGAATGTGTTCAATTACAAAGAAGCACACCAAAAGTATAAGTGGACTTATAATTTGTATAGAGATAGTGAATTTTTACGTTTTTGTATTAAACATGACGCAACCTTTTAAAATTTTTGAATTTCAAATACTTGTTTTGCATGTATATGCTTTAACGTAATCGTTGCGGTAGCACTTAATTTACGTTGAAACTGACTGGGCGTAAAGGGCACGTAGGCGGTGAATCGGGTTGAAAGTGAAAGTCGCCAAAAAAATTCAAGTTTCATGACTTTCTCGGGATTGAATTCCAATCTCAGGGATTCGCTACTAATGCTCCTCCTATTCTACTTCTTGCCAATTTCTTAAGCCCGCCAATGGCGGGCATCACTTGTGATTATTCTTTGAGTGTATTACTTTTCGAATAGGAAGATATATGTGTGCGAAGGTATTTTTTGGCAAAGTAACAACATGTAAATTATCATCAGTACACTTTATTATATAGCATATAAAGCATTTTGCATATGCAACAACACACTTGCAGAGCAAATATCTACATACGTGTGATTAGGCTACTACCTTATCACGATATATACAAAGTGCAACTATTTCACTAATCTCATGATCTCGGTCTCTATTGATCTTACTCATCTTCCCCACGGATGCATCTTAAGCCTTTAACCTTCTCTCCATTTCTCTCTCTTTACGCCTTTTTTCACGGATCTTCCCTCTCTTGAACCTTTCCATCATAGCGTTAGTAGTTCCGCTACCTAATATTCCTTCAAAACTTGCATTTTCAGCCAAGGCGATTTGAGAGACTGTAAGCATTAGACACAAACCTATTTAACCCACTTGACATGTTTCTTACAACCATTTTGTTCATTAGCGTACACCCGAAGAACAGATTTTACTCCGTACTAACTTGTAAGGTCATCGAGACTATCGTCGAAAATAAAAATCTCATAACAAACAATTGGGATTTCGTGATCCCATTTCAATCTTTGGTCTCAAGTAGTAAGCTATGAGCTCTGGGTCAGTTGGACAAAAGTGATCAGAAAGAGCACGTCGTCCTTGGTTATCGTTGGCCATTTAATAGCATTATACTAAATACCTCAGCTTTCAACCGAAGGGCATCTAACACTCCTCATCTAATAGCATTATTCTGTGCTGCATTGCATTTTGTGCTGGCAGTTCTCAAAACAGGGTGCAAAATATTTATTCCTCGCATTCGTACTAATATTTTCAACACTATCCAATACTACTTATAAACTTAAAAACATCATTATTAGATGGGTGTTTGTGTTAGCTTATTTATGCAGCTTATTTTCATGTGCCATAAGCCTTGTGGTACAATCACTATGAAGGTGTTACTCCTAGAATATCAGAGAAAATATAAAGCTTGATAACCTTCGTGTTTACAAACTTATTTACATGAATGTTGCAATTGCTAAATCATAGATGGTCCAAGATTCCTGATTGACACCTTCATTCCAGAACCTTGACAGCTGGCACATTTCTTTGAAGCGACCGACTTTGATCGGTTACTACAACATTTATAACTTTCTATTAGACAACATAATAGAATATATTCTAAATTAGAGATTATGGACTAGAAACACAAATCACGCTATTACTGATCTTGGCTTTAATAAACTCGTGAAAAACGTATGTGATACTAAACTATTTTGGTCATAGTCAATACCTTGAGATTCCTTATTTGATTTGTCCATGCCATGGGTGGATTCATGTTTTCTTCTAAGGAGGCAACAACTTTGGTCATGGCAGGCCTTTGCTTAGGATATTTCTGGAGACACTTTAACGCTAATGTAGTCACAACTTGTTGTACATTTTTTTGAATATAGACCACCTAACTGTGTGTCCATAATTCTGAATACTCCTCTATTATCACGTAAAAACAGCTCCCCTCCACGCATTCCACCAATGTATCTTCAACACATCTCTCTTAAGCAAGTGTTTGTCGTCCTGATAATATCTCCAGTAGAACCACCCCAAAACTATACACATCGTTGTTCATACTCAAGTGTCCTGCACAATATAATTGCATCAATATTTATTTATCCAAAGTTCCAAATATGTCAATGTGTGACCTTGAAAAGTCAGAGGTTTGGGCGAGTTTCGTGGGTGAGAGTGGTCAATAGGCGGGCATGACTTGTGATTATCGTTGAAAAAAGTAAGTTGACAAAAAATAAAGATAAAAACATACTAACTTATATATTGAATGGATTAAGAACGAAAAGAAATATATGTTTATCCAACATGAAAGAAAATATAAAGCTTGACAACCTTCGTGTTTACAAACTTATTTACATGAATGTTGCATTTGCTAAATCACAGATGGGCCAAGATGCCTGATTGACACCTTCATTCAAGAAGCTTGACAGCTGACACATTTCATTGAAGTGCATGACGTTGACCTGTTATTGCAACATTTATAACTTTAGTTAGACAACATTATAGAATGTATTATAAGTTAGACACCATGGACCCATTAGCAACATACATTAACACTCTAAGGGGGTGCTTGGTTGGGCGGTTAAGAGGGAGGGGAATGGAAAAGGAAATGATTAAATGTGCTTGTTCGGAGGTAAGAAATGCAATCAATACCCAGTATTAAGTAATCAACCATTACCCAACAATTTGGGGACTAAGGTAATCAATACCTTAGTACTTCCATTATCTTTCCTTTCCCATTGCTTAACTTCAACCAAGCACCCCCTAAATGTAATGCAAAAATACATACGAAATAATTTCACATCTAAATAATTCTCACCGTGTAAGAGCCGGTGAGCAGAACGTGAGGGTCTCTTATTGCTCTTCACAACCTTAAGGTACAATAAAGAATCCATCAAAGACCACTCTCACCCACGAAACTCTTCCAAACCAAATGTTTTACCCGCTTTCGTGATACCAATTAACTCTTTCCTTGACTTAACATTCCTTAAACCATTATTGATAAGAAATATTAAATCAAAGACCACTCTCACCCACGAAACTCGCCCAAACCAAATGTTTTACCCTGGTTTGTGATACCAATTAACTATTTCCTTGATTTAACATTTCCTAAACCAAATACCAAATATTTATAAGCAAGATTAAATCACACCATGTGATTATTAGGGTGGTGACAATAATCTTTAAACAATTGCCATGATCAACCTATCTAAAAGTGATACTGGATGTATGTTATGTTTTATTAATGATAAAAAAAAATAGATAAAAAACTTAAATTAAGAGCATAACCATACCCAACTTGATTGAAATTTATTGGCTTCTTCAGGTCCGCACGATGAATCATAAATAATTTTTATTTTGACACTTAGTTGTAATAACATATATGATTAACTTATAAACCGAAAAGAAGATTAAATATTAAGAAATGAGTAACGCCAAACCTTATTAGGATCATATATGTCATGAAGCAAAAGGATCATTTGTGAGCAAGAATCCGTAATGTCAGTTTTTTGGTCTACGGTTGTTCCTAAAGGAGACTTCTTGCGGCCATTCTCGATATGGTTCATGTACTCAGCAGGGGTTGTTACGCCAATACACAGTACCGGTTTGCAACAGTTAGTTTGTGATAAATAATTCCAAAAGAAAAAGTATTTACGTATACCTTTACCTTTATACAACTGAAATTATGGGTTGCAATTTTGGCCCGTTTATGTGAAAAATGTAATATCAAAATGGTAGTTATGTTCTTTAAGTTGTATAGTTAGTGGTTCCTGTTGTTTTAAATAACCATAGAAATGATGAGTATATAAGAGGGATAAAAATCGAAAACATTGCTAAAATCAAAACTTAATTAAAAAAAGCATAATTAATTGGGTTAAGAAAAATATACCTGTTGATTGTGAGCAAAAACAGGAAGTAAAAAATGTCACCGGAGATTAAAAAAGACCGCCGGTCAATGGTTTGTTTGGTTCCACATAGCAGTGTTCAGCATTCTTGAGGGCGGGTAAAGATTTGCTCATGTGCCAAAGGGCATTCCAACATCTTCACCAAGGTTTCCCATCGAATGATTTTGAACTTTCGTGGGCTGAAATCTGTTGGTTCGGCTGATTAGATGACCTTTTCTGTGTTAACTAATCTTTAATGCTTTAATAACTATCATTACGTGCAATGGGAAACATGCCTAAAATGTAAAAAAGGAAATGCAGTGAGGACAACAGTAGTCGGGGAAGATTGGGACAGGTTACAGGTCAAAAGTGTTAAAAAAGGACACTTAAAAGGGTTGCTCTGTTTGACCCGCATACATCTCTTTGGTTATCTTTCAAATTCAGGAACAAAAACTATTACTAAATCCAGTCATATAAGATGGTAAATCTCACTTTTGTCAATGAAAGCGCCTTAATAAAAATGCAAAGTACTCACTTTACCCACATAAAGACACCTCTTTGATTCTCTTTATGAATTTCATAACTAATTACCACGTTAAATGGATTACAAAAACTATTTGCATTCATAGTAAGTAAAGTGGCAAAACTGCCATTTTTGGTACAGACCAAACAGCCGGGTCGGGACCCCCTAACAATATGAACTACTATATGAGTTATACACTTATACTTCCACATACCTTATCAAGATCAAGCTGATGTGAATGAGTAATAGAAATTGTCCTCACGTCGCTATCATAAAGATCTTTAGTAGTTATTGACTTACTCTCTTCGAGAAATTGTTCCGGGGAGCAGCATGTTGAAATGTAATATAAAATGGGAATAACTTATACGGGTTGGCGGGTTCAACAAATTAGCAAAGTTTAATCTCATCACTTTTGACAAATGCTATTTGTAAGAAAGCTTCAAGAAACGTGGACTAACCTTCATGCTTCTTAAGCTGAAAACGGGGATTTTTGGTATCTACAACTTGTCCACACCATGTGTCGTTATCTGGGTTTTGATATCCATGAGCAGAATCCTATGGTCAGATCGTCATATAGGTAATGTACCACACAAGTGATGCCCAATTTTTGAGTGGTCAGTTCAATTACTTCTTGCTTCTGCCCTCACAGGAAAACAAAAGAGTCACTTTTTTAAACCCCGTTCAATGCGACCCCTTTGAACCAAACGCATTGTGAACATGTTCAGGTGCACTTGTTCTTTTATCTTCTCTACTGCATACTTCATTTGATTATGATGAAATCAGATTGTTAAACTCTGCAAGTTTGATAAGCTACTTAAGAACTTGGATGAGATGGAAGGAGTGAGGACCAAATTCTCTCTTAGTATGCTTCTCATATGTAATAATGAAGGAGAAAAGCTATTAGTGTTTGGTAAATTTCTTGGTCAGTCTCACTATCAAGGCCAAGGGTTGGACTGTTGGCAAACAGATTTTCATGATCACTCAGGATAATGATAATCATAAGCGTGAGAGAGCAATGAAAAGTTTTAATAATGTGTTTCTACAGACCTACAAAGGCTCCAAGAACTATTCCACAGAACATGTTTATACTAACATACGTATCCAACACATATAATATTCAGCTAAACTGAGTAGAGTATGGAAATTTATTGGAATGGAAAAAGTATTTACCTTATTACTGCTGATCTTTTTTCCTCTAGTACTTTGCACAACTCATTCTTAAGCCATGCCGCCTACACAAAACAAAATAGAATTTGAAATTCTATTATAAACTATTAGATACTATTTGAAATACTATTATAAACTAAAGAAAATAGATGCACCATTATATGAAAAAGAACCTGCACTTCATGCCCTACTGCACAACGACTACTGTGCCAACTGGAATATACAACATAGTTATCAATTCATGGTTTTTATGGATATTGATTAGCGTATCCATTACCGAGTGAATGTACCTCAATGGAGTTGCATCACCGATCGAGTAATCTAAATATTCCAGACAACACCAAATTCCACGCCATGGATTCCCTACATAAGGCTGAAAATAACAAAAAAAAGGGGGTGGAATGCCATTAGATATTTCATATTTGAATGATGAAACGAAAATGTTTCCGGCTTTTCGGAGATATTCCACTTACTGGTGATGGATCAAGTACTATATGTGATAAATTTGACCCATTTATATAATAATGGCTTAATTTGGGTTGTCTTAAATCTGAGAGGTAGCATGACAAAGTATTCGCAGCTGACCACGGCGAGCGACCGTACGGCCAGCATTTGTAGCTGAAGTGGTGGCCACTGGTTGATTAATATTCATTGTATCTGAGATTTAACGAATGCTCCACACATAAGTATAGTTTAATAAAGGACGGAAATTAGATTTTAAACATACAATAATAAAGTATCTACATTTCCAGGTTCCAACACTGGATGCTGGTTTTCTTGAATGCATAAAACTTGTATGTGTAACCCTTTTGGTAAAAAAAAAAAAAAAACTTACCCGGTCTGGCTTCGTGCTCTCCTTCACAGGGGTGTCAGTTTCCTTGGATGCTCTGAGCCTGAGAAACATTCAATAATATAATGTCAGTAGATAACAATAAGTATTGACTTCTTTAACCCAATGTTTGAAGGTCTACCTGCTGGAGCAGATAAGAGTATCATGTTGCACACAGTAGGCAGATTTGAGGTGTACTTTACAAACTTGTCACACTTCAGATGTAAAAATGTCGAAGCAATCAACACACTTTTTGTGGTTTCACTGCATGTAGACTTCAAACAAAACAGCAACATGAAAGACTATCATTGAACTCTTGACATATACAATGGAGACTCGATGAGCTATTACCTGATCAATAATGTTTTGGAGATACGCATTTCTCTGCTCAATATCTGACAGCCTATTGTGCATACAAAGCTGATAATTGTAGTAGCATGTAAACCACTATTAATTAAGCATCGAATATTACTTATTTATTATTAAAGAAAAAACATCATCTATATGTTTGTTAACAAAAAATAAATATGAACAGACCAGTTGAGGTAAGGAGACTAAATAAGATGATCATGATTAAGGTTTCGATTTCTTAAGGATGGAGACGAAAAACTCACAATCATTAGAGGAGATGGCCGGTGATTGTTCCTATGCGACATGGAACCTCGTTTTTCCTGGGTTTTAGTAACAGGAACTACAACAGTAAATCGTTGTTGATCAATATAATTTAAACGATCACTTACATGTTCCGTGTAAAAACTAAATAGCATAAGCACAAATAAGATTCTGGACCTCGAAGCTCGAGGGGTTGATAGACCCTTCAGACCAATTTTCAACAGCTTCTCTTGAGCCATCTTCATGCCAAACATTGTCAGTTTCTTGCGCACTTTATCCGACTGTAAGCAAAATTCGTGCGGCCAATCATTACTTGAGTTTTCATGCTAATTCTTTCCAAATAAACAGGTTCAACCCTTGTTGTAATATTTAATATGCATGTTTTATAAAGATTAGATATGCATGTCGATTAAAAAAAATTATATGCAATCAAAAGAACAACTTTTTTTTACCTTTTTTTGCCCAATTCAGAATGAACAATAGAAAAAGTGCGCATGACAAATGTAAATTCTTTGACAAAATTAGGCTACCATCATTCTTAGGAAGCTCCAAACATGTATGGTTGCATGAGAAGTAACTACCATATCATTCACGAACTTCAACCCTTACAAGCCCATAACTTTGGGAAGCAATAACTTCATACTGCCCATCA
Organism: Artemisia annua; assembly: GCA_014162995.1. NCBI lineage: Eukaryota > Viridiplantae > Streptophyta > Magnoliopsida > Asterales > Asteraceae > Artemisia > Artemisia annua. Next base: position 158,199 of record LBNU01011314.1, read on the forward strand.
ATTCCCCAAAACGGTAACCTGCAGATGACATAGACAAACTTAAAATTAACACATTGTAGATTTCACGAACCTTCTTGTGCAACCAATCAGGATGGAATAATGCCGATATCTGATGAGATCTTGCACCACTTTTTCACGTAGAACTTCATAATTTCTACAAATGAAATATGTAAGGCTCGTGCCATTAACCTTCTAACCTTTAAACATAGCTGTACATAAATTTACCTGCATCAGTTTCAAATATTGCAACAGGAACAGCCCATTCACTCATTGGGTTCCCCTGTTCTCATCAAGATTAACATTCAATTTAGGGTAATTCGGCTGCGATGTTATGCAAGTGGATTATACACATTAAGAACCTATAGAATAATCATTTTAGCCAAATGAGACACTTACACATGGTTCACATGCAACAACATATTGGCAACGTAGCCCTTTATCTTTAACCATTGTATCACAAAGAAAATCAGCAAGACGTCTTGATGTGGTTACAACACATGATTTCTGTTCACCATAGTCTGCCAATGATTTGCTCATAGTGCTCGATTCTGAGATGAAATAAAGCAATTCACTGTCTGCAATATCCTTTCTTTGATTCTGAAATAGTTACTAATCAGTGATACATGTTCTATTTTTCATTCATGATAGCAAATATAATTAAATTATATACATAACAAAACATTGTAATGGTTGTCAGTTAGTATGCATAGAGAACGATAAAATTTACTAATCAGTGATACATGTTCTATTTTTCATTCATGATAGCAAATATAATTAAAAAATATGCATAACAAAACATTGTAACGGTTGTCACCAAAAATAATATAAGCAAAAAAAGGGAAGACATTAGACCAGGAGCATATAAAAAAGAAGATACAAATTACGTAGTATTCTGATTCTTTGATATCCATTAGAGTTTCTTCGTAAGCCATTTTTTTTAGAAATCCTGCTGGTAACAACAAAACACCATCAATCATCATACCATAAAATAATAATAGTTCAAATAATAATTACGTGTGCTAACTTTATTAATTCCACGTGAGGTCAATTCAAGTGTGATGATAAGGCCTGTCGAGTTGTATAACTCCACCACACCATAGAGTTTTGAGTACATAAAAAAACCTCATGAGCAAACTTACCAGTCTACTTCCAAAGAACACGGGTATTCTCAAACCTGCACATAGAAAAAGAAGATTAGCGTGATGGAATTGGGGGAAAAAAGGCTGAGGAAAAGATAAAATTAGGGTTTGGAGAAAAAGTATATAATGAACAAACGTGAGATTAGGGTTTTAAGTTTTAGATATATACGGAGTATAATTTACAGGTTTATGAAAATCTATTAGGGAATGTAGAAGTTATTAAAGCATGACAAATTTGTTTTAAAATATCAAATCACATTAACTTACATGTTCCACTGGTTGAGACACTTGTGTGTGGATGCCAAGACCAAGGTTCGAATCCTGCAAATGTCATATTTTTTGAAAAATAAATCTGAAATTTTAATAAAATCCGGGATTTAAATTAATTCGAAAATAAATTAAATGAAATAAATCCGAAATTTAAATAAATGTAAAAAAAATGTTAAATATTGCCTACGTGGCATGTTGCTTAGGTGGCGTCCAGTGGCGTTGAGGTGGAGTTTTGGATGAATATGTGGCATTGATGACGTCATGTACATCCTGTTATATATATATATATATATATATATATATATATATATATATATATATATATATATATATATATATATATATATATATATATATATATATATATTTGCGTTCATGTGGTGTACAAGATTAAAATAGATACAATAGGCACACTTTTGAACCGTCGGATCAAACTTAGTGGGTCAAGATCAAAATTAATTAGATGAATTACTTAATTAGTATGATTATAGTAATCTTGTTAACTTTTCTCCCTACAAACATAAACGTATTCTTCTCAACCAAATTTAGCCACCATTTTTATCTTTCACTAACCAACAATAATATCTCACAAAATACACTTTTTCCATTTCTTTGAACACAAATCCACGAACACCAAATCACAAACCCTTGTTTTGAAGACCACCATTGTTCTCAATCTTATTAATCTTTTCAAGACCACAAATCATTTATAAGATCTCTAAGTCTCGGTTGGTGTAAGAGTTGTTTTGAAGTCCACCATTTTTCTCAATCTTATCCGAGTATTAAGCCGATCTCGTTTTGAAGATCCGACTATTAAAAACAATATTTCTTCCAGATCTGCCATAACAAATATTTACTAGTTTGTTTTCATGTCAAAATTTCCATTCAAATATTCTCTCATATCAAAGAATTTCATACCCACTGATTTAAACAAAACAAACCTTATCACAATCTTTTTTTTATCACCATTAACATAAACGAAAGATCTGGTATTTCTCTCCTAACACCGCCGTCGACCGGCACTCGCTAACTGTTTTCTCACCGGAAATCTTCATCTACAATCGTTGCTTTTGTCAACGACCCGCACCGACCACGTTTTCTATTCCGAATCTCAAAAACTGAATCAAATGAATTAGTATAAAGTAATAACTATCTACTGAATTGCAACTCGAGCAGGATGATTCCGGCGAGCGATTCACTCTAGTCTCTACCCATCCCTATTCACAAACCAAAGATTGAGGCATAAAGATGAATTTTTCCGACTCATCGGAACCGCTATCGGATTCAAATCTAGTCCCCACCGCCAGTATTGATAATTTGATATGGCTCAGTTGATAGTGATGATATATCTATTCTTATTACAAAAGGATATTAATTTTTTAATAATATGTACCACTACTATTAAGGGGTATTGATTTTTTATTTGTGTATTATCTGTTCTTTAAGTACCACAAGTCAATATATACACACATGCTATAGTTGTTTCTCAATGGTAAATTGTGTATCGTACCACAAGTCAATATATACGCACATGCTATATGTGTAAGTGTGTCAATATATTTTAAAAAATCGTGTACCAATAATATGTCAATTGTGTGTCAATTAAAAATTCGTGTGTGTGTCAATAATATATCAATTGTGTGTCCATTAAACATTCGTGTGTGTGTCAATAATACATTAATTGTGTGCAAGTGTGTCAATTGTGTGTCAATTAAAAATTCGTGTGTGTGTGTGTGTCAATAATATATCAATTATGTGTTTATTAAACATTCGTGTGTTTGTCAATAATACGTTAATTGTGTGCAAGTGTGACAATTGTGTGTCAATTAAAAATTCGTGTGTGTGTCAATAATATATCAATTCTGTATCAATTATATACATATCAAAAATTGGTGTATGAGTTGTTTTAGAAACCACCATCGTTTTCAATCTTATCGGATTATAAATTATGGATGTGCTATCGGGTTGTGTACTTGTGTATTTGTTTGTATATGTCAAGGAAATTGTGTGATAAACATATTATGTCACTACAAATGTACTAAAATTGTGTAGTGTGTCATTAAAAATGTACTAAATTTTTAATGTGTCACTATAAATGTATCAAAAAATTTAGTGCCACTACAAATATACTAAAATTTTAGTGTGTCATTATATATGTATCAATGTGTGAAATGTTAAATATTAAATCAAATAAACTATAGAGAGGCAATTGGGAAAAATATATTAGCGTGTATCAATATCAATGTGTACTAAAGTCTAAAACTAATTATTGTATCACAAACAAATGAATACTAGTAAATGAGAAGCGTAATACATGGAATTAGGTTGACCAACTTCAAAGATACTATACAGTCAATTGTAGCATATAAAAATTGTCATGATGTTTCATTTATTTACAAGATTGTCATTATCAATTAATTGTTCTACATAAATGCAAATCTCATCTACATAATTGATCCAACGGTCCACAAGTTTACCTATTGTTTTCTACTTTAAAGGTGTACACCACAATAACGCCACCCTATATATATATATATATATATATATATATATATATATATATATATATATATATATATATATATATATATATATATATATATATATATATATATATATATATATATATATATATATTTATTTTCAGAACCCTGTTAAGTGCGGGAACTGCGAGAACTCCAATTTTGCATTAGAAAACATGCATGTTCATATTAAACATGCATGTTTTCTTACATACACCTTAATACACATACATGCATAACATACATGTTCATATAAAAAACTGTTAAGTGCAATAGATCAATGCAAAATGGTTTTATTTTTAGAACCCTGTTAA
>LBNU01011317.1:7802-19923 GCA_014162995.1 Artemisia annua
TGTTCATTAGTCTTATTATTGCTTAATAACTTAGGTTTATTCAGTGATTTTCAAAATTGATCATAATTTCATTTTCACTGTCAAAATTGAATCTTTGATCATCTTGAGTAATTGTGGTTCAAACCTGTGTTTTTGTGCTAAAATCAGTTTAAGATAACATAATTAGTGAATTGGAATCAAGTTTGTGGATTAAACAAGTCAAACTCATTGAAGTTCAAAATCTAATTCAGTATAAGACTTGTTTGGTTTTACTGAGATAAGTGTGATCCAGTGTTCATGTGTTGTTGTTCTTGTTTGGTGCATGCTACTTAGGACTAAAACATTTCAGAACAAACATAAAAACTTTGGTTCATTCAGAGAAAAGTCAAAATCATAGTTAAACCCCATTTTCTTGTAATCTGTTAGGAATTTGTGGTCCATTTTCATAATTTGTGTTTAAAAGTTGTTAATCAAGCTTAGTATAACTTTAAAATAGCATAGTATAACATATTCAGTAAGCTAGATTGATTCAAAGCTCACCAAAGGCAACTTAGTGTAAAAATCAAAAAATTCAATTTGACAGAAAAAAGTTTTTGAATAAAATAGTTGATTTAATTGTGATCTTGTTGTTGTGAATTAGGTTAAAAGCTTGTAGGGTATTAATATTTTGTTGCTAAGCTTCATTAGGGTATTTTTATTTAATTTTTATCCAGCTTGTATACTGCTTATTTGATGGCTTCTTCTTAGATAGTTTTTCAAAAAGTGTCCTGTGTCACAGCTTTTACCAAAGTTCATAAGCTTGCACAATCTTAAAAAGTTAGTCTTGGCTTGTGATTCCTGTTGATTTAGAAAGCCCTTTTGGTCAGCTATTTGTGCCAATAATTCTTTTTCATTTTAGAACTTTTCATACTGCTTTTTCATTAGCTTTTAAATAGGACTTTTTTATAGACTTCCCCTGTGCACAGTTTATCACCCAAATTCACAAGGGTGCACAGAGTTCATTAGTGGGTCCCACCTCTTGATTTTTAGCTTATTAGAAAGCCAACCAACCATACTTCATAGTTCAAAGCTTAATTTGTAATTTAGAGCTTATTTGGTAGGGCTGCTAATCCCATTTTGTTTGTCCATTACCACTGTGTGCAGAGAGTCAGTATACACTGACTCTTCACACCCAGCTTCCAAGGGTCCCACAGAGCTTATTAGTGGGTCTTATAAGGTGAATTTTGGTTCTATCAAAAGCTCACCCAGCTGGCTTGTTGGTTCCAAGCTTATTTTAAGCTTTTGCAGTGTTGCCCCTAGCTTAATCTCCCCTAGAAAAACTTGCAGGCCTGTGAGTTACTGTGGTTATTGAGATTGCTTATTTATGCTTTTTGGCTTATTCAGTGTGCTTTTCTTGTACCTTTGGCTTATTTCATGTTTATATAAGTTGTTTGTAGCTTATTCTATCATTTGTGATCACTGTGTGGCTTATTTTTAGCTTTTGCACTGCTAGTTTGACCAAAGTCAAACTGCTAATCATTTAGCATTCCACAGAGCTTATTTTTGAGCTTAAGCAAAAGTGTTTTCATAAAGGTTGTTCATTTTCAGTGTTAGAACAAGTCTCAAAAAGAAAAATCCAAAAATAATCACTTTTTAAGAAAAGTGATAGCTTCTATTTAATATAATTTAGAATTTAATTTTTCTTTTTTAATTTTTATTAAGTAGTAACCTGTTTTTATATTTTTATTAAATTCCTTATATCTTAAAGTATTTTTAGTAATTTTCTTAGAATTTTCACTGTTCATATAGTATTTAATAAAATTAAAAACAGTTTAGTTAATAATTAGTTAATAATAGTAAATTAAATAGTTTTAATAGATTTTATTAAACAGTAGCATATTTTTATAATTTTCCTAAGTTCTATATAATAATTAGTACCTCTGGTAATTTTCTTTTTATTTCTACTGTTCACTTGGTAATTCTTAGATTTAATTTTAATTAAAACAGTTTAATTAGAAAAACCAAAAAGAAAATAGTTTTAGTGTTTAAAATTAATCTCAGATCCATTTTCATAATTTTTCTAGTTTGTATACATTGTTTAGAACCTGTAAAAATTATCTTTGTAATTTTCTATTTTCATTTTCTAATTTTTCTCTTTTAAATAGTTTAATTAGATTTTAAAAATTAAGTTTTTAATTTATAAAAGATCCTCAAAAAGACAAAAATAGTTATTTTTAATTTTTATAAATATTTTAAGTCATTTTAGATTTTTAGAAAATATTTTTGTAATTTTCTAAGTTTAATTTGTAAAGGAAATCCTTTTAGGATTAATATAAATAGTTTTTAAGTAAATTAAAATAGTTTATATTAATTAATATTAAATTAATATAATATTAGTAAAACATTTTCTTTTTAGATTTTAATTTTCTTTAAGATTAAAAGTTTTAAAATTTTCATTTTACACCCCTGTAGTTTAGAACTTGTCATTTTTAGTCCCTGTAGTTTGCTTAATTACATTTTGTGTTACATATTTGTCATATCTGTTAATATTGTTTCATTTTCATTTCCAAGCAATCAGTAGTGTAAAAATTAATCCAATTCTTAATCTGGTTACTTTTCCTGATCACTCTTCCCAAAAACGTTTTTCCAAATACAATTTCAACCTCGTTGGGACTTTAACGACCCGGGGAAACACTGTACTCTCCAGGATTACATTGCATCTGGTCTTAAGCTTTCAGGGTTTATTTGTTACGGTTAGCCATTCACAAGTGGCTAGCTTGTGTGACAATACCTGTTGGTTCTGAGACCAATCAAAGCACTTAGGACAAGCGATGCTAGGGTAGTCATTCATTTCTTAAAGAAATTGTTCGCTAGGTTCGGGATTCCAAAGGCTCTTATTAGTGACAGGAGAACTCACTTTTGCAACTCGCAAATGGAGAAGGTCATGAAGAGATATGGAGTCTCTCACCGATTCTTCACCGCTTATCACCCACAGACCAACGGTCAAGTCGAAAATACTAATAGGGCTATAAAGAGAATATTGGAGAAAACGGTTCACCAGAATAGGAAAGATTGGTCCTTTAAACTCGATGAAGCTTTATGGGCATTTCGCACTGCATATAAGACGCCTATCGGAATAACCCCGTTCCGTATGGTATATGGCAAGGCGTGTCATCTTCCAGTAGAACTGGAACACAAAGCATATTGGGCACTTAAGGCTTGCAATATGGACTATACGGTTGCAGGGACAAATAGATTCCTGCAACTACAAGAGCTCGACGAATTAAGATTGGAGGCCTATGAATCATCTATCACATATAAAGAAAGGGCTAAAAGATGGCATGACCAACGTATTAAGAGACCTAAGGAATTTTCGGAAGGGGACAAGGTCCTACTATACAACTCTCGCTTAAGGCTATTTCCCGGAAAACTTAAATCTAGGTGGTATGGACCTTGCACTGTAAAAAGCTCTTCTAAAACTGGGGCCGTGGTGTTAGTTGATGATGAGGATAGGGAATTCACTGTGAATATACAACGAGTTAAGCATTATCAAGAGAGTGGTAACGAGATGATCGATGAGGAAGACATAACCTTCAACGACGAAGTCACGTAACGTACGGTGACTTTGAGTCTAGCTACAAGACTCGTTAATAAAGAAAAGCGCTTCTTGGGAGGCAACCCATGTTTTGTGTGTTTTTTTGTGTTTATTTGATTTTATTTGTTTCCATATGTAAGTTATATTTCTTGTTATTGATTCATGCTTCAAAATAAATTGTGAAAATGCTTTATTTTGTTTTTAACTTCGTCTTAACTACATATAAAGGTATTTTGCAAAAGCTAAGTGTAAAGGAAATCTAAATCGGTTTATATAGAACGAATGAACATGAATCATAACAATGAAATTAACCTACATATTAGTACTTGTTTGAGTCAAATGCTTGTATCGAGTCATAATGAATTTTTGCAGGAATTCCAGGAAGTAAGATCTAGATTTTCCAGAATTTTTCCCGGAAGCTTAACATGAGAATTCTGTTAGAACTTTCTGACGGCGTCAGGATTAACGCCTGACAGCGCCAGGTTAAAATTTTCTGCAATTTTTGAAAGTTTTGTATTTTTCCGGAAACCTAAAAAGTTTTGTCAATTCTTTAACTTATAATCTCCAGGAATTCTGCAAAAATATTCATTCCACAAGCATTATATCCTATTATGTAGATTTTACCGCCGATTTTACGCGAGGTTGGCCTTTATATTTTTCAGGTTAACAGGTTATTTTGGACAAGAAGACGTTTATTATTTCGGAAGGGAAGCTTTGAACGTTCGTCTCTCTTGGAAGAAGATCTAACCATGTTACCTCACTATCCACAACAAACGATTCAGGGGAGTATTTGAGTTCATTCTTTCATCTTATTTACTTTTACGTCTTTTATTTGAACATTGGGGACAATGTTCAGTTTAAGTGTAAGGGGGTAAATGAAAGCACCGTTGAGAATATACTTATGCTTGATGATTTGCTTTGTTTGATAGCTAATTTGTAATAAAACCAAGAGAAATGTTTGTTAGGGCAATTTTAGCGCCAATTTAAATTTTTTTTACAACATTTAGAAGTGAAACCTTGATCTTAATGAGCGTCTCATGGATAGGAAATTATATGACTAGCACAAAACCGTACCACTTAAAATTTTTCCACCCCAAATATGTGAGGTTCACCCCTAGAATTGGTAGGAAAAGCATCCATCTTTGATGCTATGATGTGAGTACCGGTAGTATTTAGATTCTAGAACTTGCGTTAGGACCATCTCAAATCCACAAGTGAGACTACATTCGTGTAGTTAAGATTTACTACATGATAAGAGGCATTAGGATTAACCCATTGTTTTACACCCGTATATTTGTTATAATTACATTGACTTCATTGGTCAAGTAATTCTCCCACACCCTTTGCGTTGTATCCATTTTTGGTACACGATACCCCTAGTACACCCCTCCGAGCCTATCCTTTCGTTTCGACCTTTGAGCATCTTACTCAAAGTGAGAATTTGTTTACACCCCACTAAATGTACACCCAAATCGCCTTAGCCTACCTTGTATGCACCCACCTTTGGTGCATTATTGTGAAAACATTTGTTAAACCCTTAGTTAATTATCCGGTCAATTACATGGTTGCTAAGTTAAGTCATATCCTTGTACATATTGTTTTGGGACGATTGGGACTCATGGGTAAAGTACTAGTGTAATGAAGTAATGGGGAAGAACAACATTATTACCCCCATACGTGCTAAATATTTTAAAAGTACTCCAAGTTTTTCGATTATCTTAATTCGAGTCATTAGAATAGTGATTGTAAAGTTATGTAAAGATTCAAGTGTAAGGGGAATGCAAATCCCCTATGATGTATTATTTTGGATGGTAGGGCAAGAGTGTATGAAAAAAAAAATCGAAAAATCAAGAAAAATAAAAAAAAATATGAAAAAGAAAGAAGAAAAACATACGGACTACCATCCCGTTTCCTTTTATGTTCCTTTTTAGTTTTTGTTATTTCATTTTTAGACTAAGATTGAGTCGAGTCTTGACTTAAGCAACGATGTAGAGTGCATGTATTTGATCATGATAATTAACTCGCCACCACTAAAATACCCTTTATTCCAACCAAACCGTGTTATCATATCCCTACACCTTACGTTACAACCCTTTATAAAGCCCTCTTTGATAGTTTATCTTAGGTGCTTACGCCTAGTGGAGGAGTAATTGATCCTTTCCCAAGCCTATGGTAATCTATTTGCTATGACAGGTAGTGAGTGTTATTTTCCGTTTCCATTTATGAGATATAAACTTTATGACATTTGAGAGATGTGAGAATCCAAACACTATTTGTGAGGTGCTAGTGTATGATTTCCGTGCTTGTTATGATTAGGGTCTAATAACTATTTGTTGTAATTACTTTTATATTCGTGTTAAATGACCCCTAACTCATATTTTGATTGGAATAAAAGCTCATTTGCTTGAGGACAAGCAAATCCCAAGTGTAAGGGTATTTGATGAGACGAAAAGTGTTACGCTTTTAGGGGGTCATTTAAGCCCTAATTCGTATAAATGTGATCAAATATTGCCCTAAATCGTTCCTTTTGTCATTTTAGGTACTTTTGAGAGGAATTCTGGAAAACATGCATATTCGGACGTTTTTGGAGCATAAAAGTGAAGAAAACGACAAAGTCTCAAAAGATGAAGATTTACAACCTGACGGCGTCAGAAGTCACAAGGTGACGCCGTCAGAAAGCCTTGACAAAAGAGTGGAAACCAATTATCAAATGACGGGCCAGAGGAAATTTTGGATTTAACACCTGACGCCGTCAGGTGTTAGGAAAAGTAGGCCGTCAGGAGTAAAGTTAAAGAGTGACGGCCCAGAAGGATTTATAAGGTGACGGCGTCAGAAGTGGATCTAGGCCATCCGAGAAACCTAATGGCGGCGAGCTGACGGCGTCAGCCCTTATAACCTGACGCCGTCAGAGTGTAAAATCTATATATAGTTTTCTAATTTTCATTCATTATGTGTGGAACTTTGTGGAGAACTTTTAGGGCAAACCCTAAAGACGAATTTTCTGTGACTTTTAGGGTTTCCAACCCTTGGAACCCTAGTGCTTAATTAAAGATAAGTCTTCACTTTAATTCAATCAATATGTCTATGTGTTGGTTGTCTATCTATCTTGCTTGTCTTTCAATTAACATGAGTAGCTAAATTCTCTAGTGTTTGCTTAGATCTAATGAAACCTAACTATTAATTATTGGTTGATTGGTGTGTGTTGTTGTTTGTTGGGATGATTGTTTCATCGATGTTAGGCTCAAGAAAACTGGCCAACCTCCTTTATGGTAACGTGCTTGAACGTCTTGGGAAACATGTAGTCGAGGCATACTAGGCTATTAAGGTAGTATTTAACGCATGAGCCACTGTTTACAACCCCTATGGTTGTGGCGTGCATGGCATAGGGCGAGATAAGAGCTCATAGAATTGGAGAGATATGTATGCCACTCCATGAGTTATTAGGAATACACCCTTCATCCACACAAGTAACACACATATCAATTAACCGGTAGAAGATAGTTAGGGAGTAATGAAATCTAAGTAAACACAATTTTCTCCATATTGTTTTCACAACAACAATAGTTTAGATATTTATTTATTTTAATTTGCATAAGTAGTAAACTTGGGTTAGTTGATTAACAACTAATTCCGCCCTTCTTCCAAAACAGAGATTTTAATTGCTTTCATAAAAATATAAAAACACAAAAAGAATCCTCTTCCACCCTTAGACCTTTAGAGTAGTTTTTCTAACCTAACGAACACTATTCCCTGTGAGAGAACGATCAATCCCCCGTACTTACCACTATCCTATACTACATCGGTCAGGTACACTACCTGGTGGGGTTGTAAGCCTCTTGAGATCCCTCGAGAGGTAAAACCTGTTGTAAGGTCACAAAACCACGCATCAGTACAAATGGTAAAGATGAGGAAAGCTCTTTTACCAAACATAATGAAGATCAAAAGAAATTGATTGCTAAAAATAATGAGACAAAAATGATGCTTTACAATGCCTTACCAAAGAAAGAATATGAAAGAGTCTTTATGTGTAAAACCGCTAAAGAAATTCGACAATCTTTAATAGTCACTCATCAAGGGAATTAACAAGTTAAAGATAATAAAATTGATCTTCTTGTTCAACAATATGAACAATTTACTATTCCCGAAGATGAGATTATTGATTGTGCTTTTGCTAGGTTTAACACTATTATTACTTCACTTAAAGCACTTGATGAATCTTTTTGTAGCAAGAATTTTGTCAGGAAATTCCTTAGAGCACTCAATCCGAAGTGGAGAGCCAAAGTGACGGCAATTGAAGAATCTAAGGATCTTTCAAGCATGTCACTTGATGAGCTAATTGGAAACCTCAAAGTTCATGAAATAGTAATGGAAAAAGATTCGGAAATAATTAAAGGCAAGAAAGAAAAAGTGAAGTCTATTGCATTGAAAGCTAGAGTTCAATCAAGTAATGATGAAGAATCTAGTTCGGATAGTGATGATGAAGAATATGCAATGGCCGTTAGAGACTTCAAGAAGTTCTTTCGCAGACGTGGAAAGTTTGTGAGGCAACCTAAGGATGATAAGAAAGCTTCCCGAAAAGATCATGAAGACAAGAAAGAAAAAGGAGAAAGAAAGTGTTTTAGGTGCGGAGACACAAGTCATCTCATAGGAGAATGTCCAAAACCACCCAAAAGTAAAACTCAACGAGCTTTTGTAAGTGGTGCTTGGAGCGATAGTGAAGATGATGACGAAGAGCCAAAGAACGAAGTAATTGCTCTCATGGCTCAAGACTCAAATGAGGTACAATCCGACTCATCTTGTTCTTCTATTGATGATGATACATTACAAAAAGAATATAACAAACTTTGTGAACTAAGTTTAAAAATCATAAACAAAAACAAATTTTTGAAAACCAAAAAGGAATTTTTGGAAAATGAAGTTTATGAATTAAAAGAAAAAGCTAAGAGGTTAGAAAAGAGTAAAAGTATTGACACATTATGTAAATCATGTGAAGAGTTTAAACTCGAAATTGAGAAACTTAAAACTACTCAAAACGATCTAATTAAACAAACCTCAAAGTTTAAAAAGTTTGATAAGAGTATTTCTTGTGCGGATGAAATAATGAAACTCCAAAAGTCACCATCTGATAAAACGGAATTAGGTTCATGAAATTAGAAACGTCAAAGAGTCAAACGAAACAAGACGAGAAAGCATAAGAAACTAACAAAGCTGTTACAGACACCCACGGACCAGACGGAACCTAAAACAGGGTTCCGCCCGTTGAACCCAAAGGTTACGCGGTGTCTGCAGCAGAAAAACTAGTTTCTACGCCGGACCGTACTAAATTCGTTAAAGTCACAAATAAGTCCAAAATTAGTATAAATGATACAAAACTAAAACCAGCTATTAAGGTTGGAGTAGGACTTGGTAGAAATAAATTTATAACTAAAACCACTCAACCGAGACCTAAAACTCCTATTCCCAAACGCCCCTTTCCAAAGAGCAACTACAACATGCAACCAAACTACCAACATGGTTGGAACCAAAACACACCTAGACATTACCGAACTCTAAATTACATGTCATGGAACCCATATCTTCCATTTCCATACATGGATCAAGTTAATGGTATGTTTAACCAAAATGGACCCATGAGATATTGGGGACCAAATGTTTGAGTGTTTTGTATAAAATAGGTGTGCTTCAAAGTTAATTTGGAACTGGATGAATGGATCAAAGATAGTGGTTGCTCAAGGCACATGACAGGGAACAAAAGCCTCTTCTCAACCTATCAAAAATGTGATGGAGGTAATGTCACGTTTGGTAGCAAGGCTAAATGCAAAATCATCAGAAAAGGTACAATCTCTCATGACTCTCTCTCTATAGATGATGTAGCTCATGTTGATAACCTAGGCTTTAATCTCCTTAGTATTAGTCAACTTTTCCGGAAAAAGTATAACGTCCTTTTTAGTGAAAATGGAAGTAAAATACTTAAAGATGGCATAACCATAGCTAGAGGTGTTCTTAAGAACAACGTGTATGTCATGACGATGGATCAAACATCCAGAGACAAACTTTGTCTCACCTCATTAGATGAATCTTCAACTTTATGGCATAGACGTTTAGGACACGCTAATATGAGACTTATTCAAAACCTTTCCTCTAAAGACNAGTGAAAATGGAAGTAAAATACTTAAAGATGGCATAACCATAGCTAGAGGTGTTCTTAAGAACAACGTGTATGTCATGACGATGGATCAAACATCCAGAGACAAACTTTGTCTCACCTCATTAGATGAATCTTCAACTTTATGGCATAGACGTTTAGGACACGCTAATATGAGACTTATTCAAAACCTTTCCTCTAAAGACCTAGTTCAAAACCTACCCAAGTTGAAATACGACCAACACTTTTGTGATGCTTGCAAAGTTGGTAAACAAATTCATAGTAGCCATAAGGCTAAAAATGTAGTGTCTACATCTAGGTGTCTAGAACTTTTACATATGGATTTGTTTGGTCCATCCGCTATACAAAGTTATGGAGGAAACTTCTATACATTAGTTATAGTAGATGACTACTCAAGATATACTTGGACAAAAATTTTGAAAAGTAAAAACGAAGCTTTTGACCAATTTGAAATTCTTAGTAAGAAAATTCAAAATCAATTAGGAACATACATTGTGTCTATTAGAACGGACCACGGTCGTGAGTTTGATAATGAAATACAATTTGGAAACTTTTGTGATAAAAATGGTATAACACATAATTTCTCGGCACCACGCACTCCTCAATCTAACGGTGTAGTAGAACGTAAAAACCGGACTTTACAAGAGATGAGTAGAACAATGCTTAATGAACAAAACATTCCTCAAAAGTTTTGGTGTAACGCCGTTGACACGTCAACCTACATTCTAAATCGTGTTTTAATTAGACCATTTTTAAACAAAACTCCATATGAACTATATAAAGGTAAAAAGCCTACATTAGGTTATTTTAGAGTGTTTGGAAGTAAATGCTTTATTCTTAACACCAAGGATATCTCACCAAATTCGGCCCAAAGTCTTATGAAGGTGTGTTTCTTGGATATTCACAAAGTAGTAAAGCTTACATTGTCCTAAATAAAGAAACCTTAAGAGTCGAGAAATCGTTAAACGTAACATTTGACGAAAGTCCACTTCCCTCTAAAACATCACCTTTGGTAGAGATGACTTAGTTGAAAGTCAAATAATGGAAAATTAAGAAATCATATATAATGACAAAGAAGAAGAACCAACAAACCAAGAAATTGTCAATGTTAAAGAATCCAAAAGTCATCCATTAGATAGTGTCATAGGAAATATTAATGAAAGAACACTAAGATCAAAAGTCCAAAATGAAAGTAACTTCTTTGTTTCGTGTCAACTATTGAACCGAAAAATGTAAACGAAGCTATAAAAGATGAATCATGGGTAATAGCTATGCAAGAAGAATTAAACCAATTTGTTAGAAATAATGTTTGGACATTAGTTCCTCAACCAAAAAGTCAAACAATAATTGGAATTAAACCAATTTGTTAGAAATAATGTTTGGACATGAGTTTTTCGTAATAAAATGGATAAAAATGGTGTAGTGTCTAGAAACAAAGCTAGGCTAGTGGCACAAGGATATAATCAACAAGAAGGCATTGACTACGATGAAACTTTTGCTCCGGTTGCTAGGCTTGAGTCAATAAGAATTTTACTTGCATATGCATGCGCACACAATTTTAAACTCTTTCAAATGGACGTCAAAAGTGCATTCTTAAACGGATTTATAAATGAAGAAGTGTATGTTGCTCAACCACCGGGCTTCATCGATTTTGAAAAACCTAATCATGTTTACAAACTTAAAAAAGCTTTATACGGACTTAAGCAAGCTCCAAAAGCATGGTATGATCGACTTAAAACCTTCCATACAACTAAATTCAGCAATTAGCACCATGTAAATAAGCTCAAAAAATGTTTTATTGATCGACCACTGGGAAATTGACAATAAAATTAGCAGTGAGTTCGTCAAATGAAAGTCAGTGGACTGGGTTCAACAACACGAAATGGGTAGGTTAGATCGATTCAATCAGGATTTAAAGTCTTAGTGGGTTCAATTGGTTGCAAAAAACCAAGGTTCAACTAAAACTGATATACCCACCTTGGTCCGGTTCTCACTTCTCAGTTTTTTTTATCATATTTGAATCTCAGTTATTTCGTTCCGGTTCAATTATGACCGGTTTCAGCGCCATGTCCTCAAATAAGGAAACTGGAACTAGTTCGGGAAATTAAAAATCCAATCAGATAGGGGGTTCAACTATTCAAGCGGTGGGTTCTTTCAATGAAACAGTGGACTTTGTTCAACAGCTCGAAATGGGAGGTTTGGTTTATTGAAGCGCGATTTGAACACAGTACATTTTAAAGAAATTTGTAGTTACTATTTATTTTGTGTTTAATTTCTTTCAGTGACATTTTTATTTTTAATTTTGTTTAGGGTCATACTATAGTAACGGGGTCTAGGAGAAACCCCCCAAGTAGGGGTACTGTTCATGTACGGATCCGTACATTTTGCAGTTTTTTTATTTA
>LBNU01011321.1:2569-15440 GCA_014162995.1 Artemisia annua
GGAGAGGATTAAAAAAGGGGGTTAAAAAAAAAAAAAATAATTTCCCCTTTCCTTTTTGGGGAACGGTTTTTGCTACTTTTTTCAAAAGTTAAGTAAAGAGAGATGTGGAAATTTAATTTATCCTTTTAAGGCGTGAACGTGATTACATTGCGTGAGGACACCACAATACCTTAAGTCTGGGGGATTTTTGGTATGTGCTATTTTTACACATACTTTTGACCCTAGTTTAAGTGAATAAAAAGACCCAAAACTAACGTGAAACGCCAAAAGAATATAGTGTTTTTGTGTTTGTGACTTGTGCAGGAAAGGGATATTGGCATAAATGCCTGAAAACCAACCCAAAAAGCCCTAAAACAGCACGAGATTTGGAAAAGAGTTTAAATTGAAGCCGCAAGATAATTTGCTTAAGTAAAGCCCGTGATGACAAAGCTTATTCTTAAAGCTCGAGAAAACGAAAGAGATGCTTAATCGAAGTTCAAAGCTAATTTATCACAATAAGCTTCAACAACAGTTCGAGTGAGAGATTCCACTTTTACAACTCTTTGAAGACCTTTGGAAGAAACGTCAACACACTACCTCGAGTTACAAGACTATAGTTTAATTTTCAATAAACGTTTAGTAGGTTGTATGAAAGTTTATGTGTTACTTCTTTCCATGAACAATTAGAGTAAAGGGGGCTATGATGTAAAAAGGACCTCCACCTTGGGATCCCTTTAAAAACACCCTTTACTTCATTTAGAAGCTAGTCTCGTTTTAATTTTTTAGTCTTCATTTTATTTTTATTATTATTTATTTTACTTTCTTTAATTCCATGTAAGTTTATTTAATGCACTTTAAATTTCATGTCTTAATTACTTTTGTCCTATTGTTTTAATTTTATTGCTTAATCTTTACAAGTTTTCCTTTTAATCTTTACAAGCTTTTACAAGTTTCCTTACCCACCTTTGCCATGGTTTAGTTTTGAGTCCGCATAAAAGCTTATGGGTTTAGAGCTTGCAAACAAGTTGTGGCCTTATTTGCTTATTTTTAAACTTATTTAGTGTTTAAAAGTGTTTTTCATTAAGCTTGTTTTAGTTAATTGGTGTAAATTTTTTTCAACTAGAAAATAAGTTCAAATATAAATAAGTTTAGGGTTAGCGAGTTTGTTAGTCCTATAGCGAGTATTACTGTTTAAAAATATACGAGTATTCAAAAATTTGCTAAGCGAGTTATTTTTATCTTAGCGAGTATGACAGTTCAGCGAGTATTGCTATTATGAGTAGCGAGTAATGGCAGCATAAACATCTAGCGAGTATGGGCTTTTTGCTTCTATTGAGTATCATGACATAGCGAGTATGAAATATCTTTATTAGCGAGTATTGAACTTTTTGAACTTTAGCGAGTATCATTATTTTAATAGCGAGTAACTATAGTTCGTTGCAGTTTCCAGTCTTGGCTACCCCTTAATTTGCCGAGTATGAACTCCCCTAGTAGCGAGTATGAAGCGTATTTTTGTAGTCATTAGCGAGTTGGGTTTGTCCATAGCGAGTATACATTACTACTTTTGTACGAGTATGCTAGTTTCATGGCGAGTATGGGTCTTGGTGTCTTAGTCATTTGAAGTCGTGTTGAGTCGAGTCTTTTTTCTTATCCTTCATTTCTTATTTCTTTCACAAGTCGAGTTGAACTTTCTTTCACTTAATCGTTTTATCGAGTGAAGTTTTAATTTAGTCTTTTCAAACGTTACTCGTCCAAATTTCCTTAAAATCCTTTTAACTTAGTTTAATTCTTATCATCTTATTTTCTTTTCTTTTAAAAGCTTTTCATTTTCTTTCACTTAATTAAATTTAAAATACCGAAACATTTTATCATCCTCATTTTATTGTTTTCTTTCTTTCTCTTTCTTCCTTTTATTTCTATTGTCGTTATGTTTTCCTTTCTCGTTTACGTTGGCTACTTTAAACACGTTTTCTCTTTCATTAAGTTTTAAACTAAAGTTTAGTAGCGTAATAAAAACACAAATCAATCCTTTAAACCTATTCACATCACAATAAAACTCAGCGTTTTGAACGACGAGATCCATTTTAACCTCGTTGGACAACGACCAAGAGGTTCTTGCTTCACTTGCTGGTTTTACCTTGACCACAAGTCTTTCAAAGTAATAAGAAATCTAATCTGTTGTTAGACAACCTAGTGCATTTAGGTCGAAAGAGCAAATTTTCAAAACCGGTTTGCCTCCCAAGCTGATGTGGACCAATGTGTCAACTAAATCTGTTTAATACTCATTATAAATCTTTGCCCCCAACTCCCCTAGGATCCGTTCCTAAAACAGTGATGAAACCAAGCATAAATAAAGTCTTAACTCTTCATGACCTGTATAAGTACGGTGATCTAGAAAGGGCTAGAAAAAGGGCACAACTACATAAGGATGGAATCTTAGGATCACAACCTGTTTTGATGACTCCTACTTTAGGGAAAAACACTGCTAAATTTCAACTGGTTAAGCCTAGGATTTTTAGAAAGTCATCTTCTGTGCATAAGATGGTTAATAACTCTAGATCTTGCCTAAAGTGGATTCCTACCGGTAGAATTTTTAAGCTCATTAGATTTAAGTGGATACCAACCAGTAAGGAGTTTACTAATGGCAATCCCATGGTCAGCCGGAAAACCCCTAAGGGTTTGGATACTGTTATCACTGACCCATATACATGCAATCAAGTTTGTGATAATGCAGGTGGTCCTTACTCAAGTGGAAGATCTTCTTACCATTTCCACACAAGAAGGCACAAAACATGGAGGCCAAAGACACACAAATCTCTAATGATGGGAGATTTCATATCTCACACTTGATGCATATCTTTCTATGACTTCTGAGTATCTCAGCTCAGGACTCGGACTTTCTCTAATATCACTGATTTACCTACTGTGTTCATTTCTCATATATATACTTGTGTTTCTTTGTCTTCAATCAACGTACTCTGATTTCTCTAATCAGGTCATTGATTGAGGGGGAGAGGATATTTTGGATCTTGCCTTGCCGGTTGCTTATGTTTGCTTATATCTGTCTTGCTTGTCGTGTTTCTGCCTTGTGCTTGTGCTAAATGCTTGTGTTTAGTTGACTAATTATTCTAGAGGACCTACTTTGCCATATTGAGAATCTTGGGCAGCGGTTTGTCTAAATAGAAGGACCAAGTTTGACAAGTTTTAAAACTACATGCCTATAACTAGGCAGCGGTTTGATCAAATCGGTTTACTTCTTTTCTAAAACTTTCTCTCTCTCTAAAATTTCAAAAACTTTCTTTCTCTCTCAAGAAACCGCTGATCCTTTCTATCATCTATCTCCTTCATTCTCGTTGTGTTTTTATCCTTTTAGGTGCGTTTCTAGTGTGTTTTATGTATTATACTTTCTTTCATTATCTATTTCTAGTGCCTACTTGTCTTCCCCGTACGATTTTAGATGCTTAGTTAGCTGAGTTAGGGCGTAGTATTAGTTGTTGGTTGTTAGAAGCTGTAGGACTGGATTGTATTGCTTATCTTGTTAGTGTGAATGAGTGTTGCTAGTTTATTATGTTCTTTTCATTATAGGTTTTCCTCGTTGTGCAATCTGGGTTGTTTTATGTTCGATGTTCTTGATAGCGGTTACTTTTGTTCTTGGTAGCGGTTTGCGTATGTGTTAATCTTGATAGCGGTTAGATTAGCAGCGGTTAGATTAGCAGCAGTTAGATTAGCAGCGACTAGTTTAACAGCGGTTAGTTTAACAGCGGTTAGTCTAACAGCGGTTAGTCTAACAGCGGTTAGTTTAACGGCGGTTAGTTTAACAGCGGTTAGTTTAACAGCGGTTAGTTTAACGGCGGTTAGTTTAACTGCGGTTTGGTTGCCTAGCGGTTTGCATGCTTAGCGACTTGTTTGCGTAGCGGTTAATTTCTCTAGCAGTGTTTTTCCCAGCGGTTTATGGGTGTCTTGGTGTGTGCATTTGCTTTATACTCTTCTAGTTGGGTGTTTGCCTTTGACTATGTGTCCATTTATGCATGTTCTAACCCTAACATCCCTCTTGGCTCTTCTTGTATGAATTTTGGTGTGTGCAGAACATAATGACTGACTCCCACACTCAAGTATCCTCAGCCACTCAATCTACTGTACCTTCTCGTACAGATGACGAGATCCTGCCTCACCAAGATTGGGTTCCGATTGGGAAAAGCAACTGCTATCTCAAACCTGTCAAGCCTAATGATAATCCCATCCTCAAAATTGCCATGGATATTCTGAAACAAACGACATTTTTCCCAGCATTCACCGCATCCTCAACCATTCCTTCTATCTATTTACAACAATTCTGGAACACCATTCGGTATGATGGTGCAACAGGGGCTTACAGCTGTCAGCTAGATGAACAGTGGGTAACCATCACCAAAGAGACTCTGGGGAGTGCACTCCAGATCTTGCCCACTGGAGATAACATCGCATACACACCACCACCTAACCCTGATACGCTCATCAAATTCATTAATGAACTAGGTTACCCCTCAAAGGTTGTCACTCTATCCTCTATCTCCACATATGATTTATATCAACCCTGGAGGGCCATCATCACACTCATCAACCTATGCCTTACGGGTAAAACTTCGGGTTATGAAAGACTCAGAGCTCCAGCACTTCAGATACTTTGGGGAATTGTGAAGCAGAAAAACATTGATTTTGTTGAAAGAATATGGGAAGAATTCACTCACTCCATTCACTCCTTCCTGGAAGACAAGGCAAAACTGGCTGCTAACAGAGACAGCAAAAAGAAATCTTCTAGACTTCTCATTCCCAGCATCAGATTTACCAAGCTCATCATTTCCTCCCTACAACGCACACTTCGCTTTCCTACCAGAGCTGGCTCACCACTCCATCAGTCTGAAGATGAATACTCAGTGGGCTTCCTAAAATACGCCAGGGGCACCTCCAGCATAATTTTCGGCATGGCTATTCCCGAGCAATTGCTCACAAAACAAATCCTGGAAGCTCCTTACTACAACCAGTATGTGGAAATGATGCAAGCAAGTCAAATTACATCTGTCAGCGAAGAAACAACTCATGCTCAGTCTGACAAACCTAAGTCTAAGAAGCGTAAGAACCAATCTGAGCCTTCAAAACAAGTCAGTAAGAGCAAAGATAAGGGCTCTAAGAAAACCAGAACAAAGGATACGCTTCTAAGAGATGTCACTCCCGAACCTGAAGACACTTTAAATCTTGAAGAAATGATGACACAAAGAGCAGTGGAAGAAAGTCTGGCCAGTGCAGGGAAGCCACCAGGCCATCCAGTAGGGGGTATAAGCTTCAAGGAACCTGAAGCTGTAAAACTGACACAAGTAACGCATGTTGAAGGAAAAGGCAAGGATGTCATGGTCGAGGAACAGGCTGCACACACATTGCTAAAAATCTCTACACCTGAACACACATCTGCAGCTTCCCAATACATTCTCAAGAGACGGTCTCCCGAACCATCTGCTGAAAAGACCGTCTCTAAATCACTAAGTATCGAACCTGCAGGAGAATCAAGTGAAACAGACTCTGAAACTCATCAATCACCTAGACTGGAAAGCTCTACTGCCCATGCAGAAGAAGAGGTCAGTAATATACCTCATCAAGAGCTGGAAAAGGCAACTGAAACGCCTTTAGAGACGTTTCATTCAGATTTTATGCCTACCGTATATCCTGAGGTACAAGATACCCTCAAGATGAAATCGGATGACCAAAAGATGGCTGAGGAACCTGATACCTCTACGGGTACCCTTGCATCATTCAGAAAATTTGAAACTTACGGTGATCAGTTCCTTGTTGACAAACCTTCTGAATCAGAGGCCGACAAGTCAGGAGAAGAACATGAAGAAGCAATATCCATGGTCGAGGTGCCAGTTCTGCAAGACACATCAACCACTCCTGCCACTTCAATGCCACTAACAACACCTTCTGAAACAACCAAAGCTACAGGTTCCACACCTCCAATCACCACAGAAGCAACAATAATCTCTACTACCCCAGCTCCTAAGGTCACCTTGGAAGGTCTAGCAACCCAAATGGATGATATACTCCAAACGGCAGCTGACGTGGTCGATGAGAACCAAACGATCAATGAGAAACTGTCAGTTCATGCTAAAGACATCAAAAGTATTCTACAGCTCAACCTACCTCAAACCCTCAAATATCTCGACAACCGACTAAGCAAACTGGAACAAATCAAGATTGATCGTCTCATCACTGATACCATCAAAGATGAGGTTCAGGAAGCTGTAAGCGATGCCATGGAAGCTCCTCTCAGATCAAGGTTCAACGATCTCTCTACATTCGACATGAAGTTGATCTTACAACAGCGTATGTTTGAAAACAGGCAATACCAGGGTCATGAGGC
The DNA here is from genome assembly GCA_014162995.1 of Artemisia annua. NCBI lineage: Eukaryota > Viridiplantae > Streptophyta > Magnoliopsida > Asterales > Asteraceae > Artemisia > Artemisia annua. The sequence goes on from LBNU01011321.1 coordinate 8,940, forward strand.
ACACCGTAAGCTGTATGAGGCTCTTGAGGGTTCAATCCTTCAAGATAATAATGAACAACATCATCGTGACATGGAGAAGGAAAGGAAGAGAAAAAGAAAACAGCAAGGTCATCACCAACATCCTCCTTCATACCCACCACCACCTCCACCTCCTGGGTCATCTAGACCCTCAGGTCCTTCTGGACAGTCTGGAAGCTTTGGAACTATGTCAACGCCACCACCACCACAATCTACATCAAGAATGCCACCTCCCAAAAGAGTTGACAAATCATCATCATCATCAAAACAAACTCCACTCACAACACATGCAGCATGGACTATTATCGACACTGGAAGAGCTAGTAGGACCTCACCAGCTCATACCAAACAAGTGTTTATGAAGAATCGATTGTGTCTCATACTGCTGAAGACTCAAACGATGATGAAGATGATGCTTCCACATCCCACATATCTCAAAAGGATGAATGGTGGGAATCAATCTCCAGATCTGATGATGCTCCTCACGTCAAACTCACCAAAGAAGAGCTGCAGGCGTGTATCAGGCCAAAGACCACTAAGCTACCAACAACTGAGCCAACATGGTCTTTATCACCATCAGATCAGCCAGTCTGCGACAATAACTGGGTCAATGCAATTTCCAGCAACTTTGTTCCTCCAGCCGATAACTCTTTGCTCTCACAAACTGGAGACATGGGGTCGTTTATTGCTTGGGCAAGGAGCGAGGAATAAGCAAGTTGTCTCAGAAAGATCTGGAAGGCCCAGCATACGACATCGTCAAAGTATTTCATCCTGATGTGACTCATCTCCAGTTTCAAATGGAAGAATGTCACAAGATGTTCAACGATCTGGTTAATGAAGAAGTTATTCAACACAGCTACAGCAAACCACTTCCTTTGGGTGGGACTCCAGGCCACGTCATTATTCAGGCAGATTTCTTCTTCAACAAAGATCTTGAATATCTTTTGGTTTGGGAATAAGCAACATAAGTATGCTCTGTTCATCACCAAGATGAAAGCGGCTCGCTACAATGACAGTGGTTTGGAACAGATGGTACCTGATGCTATGTGTATTGATAAAGAGTGTGAGTATGATCTTCCAGCAGCTTTGGGCATATCACATTGGTGGTTCAAGAAGCAGGAATTCTATGTGGAACGGTTCAAAGCCAAAGGTGACAAGAAGTTTGTTCGTTCGCCTCTTCAGATCATCAGTGTTGTGAATGTCAAAATTCATTCCATCTATGGATACGACTACCTGAAGTCCATTGTTCTTAGACGTGCGGATCTAAGGGACTACGAGATCAGTGAAGGTGACTTCAAACATCTCCGGGCCAATGACTTCGAAGATCTGTATCTGCTGCACATCCAAGGAAAATTGCATCATCTACCACCAAATGAGAAGAAGACACTTGTGTTTGCTGTTCTTCACTGGATAAGGGGTCTAGTTATAAGGAAGCGTGTTGCAGATCTACAACTGGGCATCGAAAGCTACCAAACACAACTGAACCTCACAAAGCCGAAGTGGGAGATTGGTAGCTTGGAACCGGTAGCAGACTTCACTGTGATTAATTCTCCAAGTGCTGTGGTCTATAGAGATAAGTATAACGTTCCAATGGTTATGCGTAGTGATTAATTGCACAAGTTCAGTGACGGGACATTGGAAATGGTCGATGAAGCACTAGACTTTCGTGTGAAAGAATACCAAGTCTACTCTAACAGGCCCGGAAGATACACCAGCCAATGGACTGATCATGACTTGAAGATGAACCTTGACTTCCTAAAGGCCATTCGTCACCGCATGAAGATGAGAAGAATCTACCGCAGTCTAGAGTGCTATGTGGGAGGCAGAGTTCGTGAGGGCGACTACATGCTTCTCCAAAGAACTGAATGATTCAACAAGCTGGACTTTTGCTATCACCTTACTCTATTTTATTTAGGTGATGTAATATGATAACTTTCAAACTTCTAATATTTTTTTTGGAATATATGAATATTATAAGTTTTTATGTTTTTCACTGTGTGCAGAGTATCCGAAAAGTTGTACGCTTCAGTGCAGCCTTTCTAGTAAAAGAAGAGAAGTCTTCTTTTCCCAAAATCTCTTTCTTCTAAAATTCTTCAAAAGAGATTTTGTGGTGTACAAGGTGGCCATCGGTCTTAAATTTTCTCGAATACGCTACCACTCATTTTAATGGCTAACTAACGTTAACAAATTGAAAAGGGGCCATTAATTAAGGGGGAGCGCATTTGCTCAAAATTTCTGCACCTTTAAAAGCTTTGTGCACCAGCCACAGTGAAACTCAAAAATTGTCTCAAAATCAGTAAACGTTTAAAATTTTGTCACATGTCTCTCCAAAGCTTTTCGAAAATCATTTTAATCAATTGGGATCACAAAATCTCAAAAGATTTGAAATTTTATGATCGGGGGAGAGAATGTGATTTAAATATAAAAACTGATTTAAAGTGATGTTTTTGGAACATTTTAGAATGTTTTTGGACTTACGAGAACGCTCCCTTATGTGCTAAAATGTTAAAGATTTTGGATTTTAATCAAAGCACATATTAAAGGGGAGCAAGTGATTAAATGTGATATTTTTGGACTTATAAAGATGTTTTTGGACTCAAAAGATCGCTCCCGTATGTGCTAAAATTTTAAAGATTTTGGATTTTAATCAAAGCACATATTGAGGGGGAGCAAGTGTTTAAAAATGATGAATAAATGATCTCTTTTGTAAGCTCACCCGTATGTGCCAAAGTTTTTCAAAATTGATTCAATCAATGTGCACATATTGAGGGGGAGCAAGTGGCTAATTAAGAGTCTTTCGCGGGTTTTTACAAAATCAAGTAGAAACCGTGAAATGATTATGACTCAGAATTTGACTCATGAATTGACGAAATATGAAGAGTCGTGAATCGAAAAGACTAGTCCTGGCCGGGTAATAATTTCAAGCTGGTCTAACCAGTGATGTAAACGTGTCTCGAAGAGGACTGGTCCAAGTAGAAAGTACCGTTTCGAGAAACTCTTCTTAGATATATACTTTGACGGGTCTAACTTCCTTTTTAAGGAATGTTAACAACTTCAAGTTAGTTATTAGGGCTAGTTATCACCTAAAAGCTGATAATGGATCCCTTTAACTAAGCAACGTAAACGTGTCCCTCGGGTATATGTCTATTAAGAGCCGATCAATTCAAATAAGTGCAACTCACCCCGACATGTGCAAATTTCTTTCTTTACCTATGAGCACATGTTGAGGGGGAGCATTTGAAAAATGATAAAACTCTCAAAGTGTTAACAAAATGTGTTTCTTAATCATAAACACTTTGAGAGAATTTTCAATGATTTGGTTATATGGCGAATGTGGAAAAATACCAAAAGACCGACCACTTTAATTTAATGCATGGAGTTATAAGGATGGTAAGGTTAGGTATATGTTCCCATGATCCACCAGAACCGGAGGGATCTTCCCAGGGACAATCCAATAGATAGATTAGAAGTCCTTAGGAATGATTGAAAAAAGGAGAAAAGTGAGAAAGGGAAGAGTGCCGACTGAGACTGAGCTAGGACTGGAACAAACCCAACAAGGTTCTAGTAAATGAAGTCTCGGTAAGCACTGAAGGGGTTGAAGAATTAAAAAGAAATGAAATGAGAAAGGGTGAAAAGAAATAGCCCTCCAATTATTCAACCTTAGGGCAGAAACCGGGTTCAATTCATATGCTACTGATTGTTACCAAGGTAACATCGGTATTGAAGATAAAGACGTCATGGACCCAGTGACGCACTGCACTAAACCTCCCAGCCACTCAAGTTCTCTTAAAAGAGCTTGTTTCATTCTCACGGGGAACCGGTGTAACCTATCGACTAGTCTCTTAGAGATAGTTGATATTGAAACAAGAGACCCCTCCCTAGTCTCCGAATAGGATAACCAATGTGCACTTATCGAGTCTAGAGCCAAGAGATGCATCAAAATATTTAATAGGAACATTTGATACTTCTACACTGGTTGTTCAACATTAAGGACACCAGATGTAATATTTTGAGTCCTACGCAGATCTTAGCAATCTGCCGAGAACACTTATGAGTGAACATACATAAGTATTTCCCAGTGATTGAGTGGAAACTCCTGCCAGGGTCAACATCAAACAGCCCTGACAGCAGGTCACTTCGGTAATCTCTTGTGGGTTACGCTTAGTGTGTACGGTGGTGGTCCAAAAGGTCTACAGTCGTGGGGTGATCTCCAGCGACTCACCTAATCGTTGGTGTACTTCGGTATGTCAGTTAAAGCCCTTTCGGGGGCATCCGATTAGGAACGGCCTTGGTAAGGATTAGAGAAAGTCTTCACACTATGCTGTTGACGATCTCGAAGTTCGAACTTGTAAGTGTCGGTATGTTTATTACTAACCAGGTTTTATGCAGCTCAACATACCAAACTTACCATGTTCACTACCATCACTCTAGTTCCACATGCTCATACCAACATCTAAAATGAGACATCAGAACTGTTCAACCGGGAAGATCTACTCAACAAAGATGTATGGGCATGTTGGAAAGGCATAATCACACCAAAGACAAAGAAGTTGACGATTGATACCGATTGCTGAAAAGATGCAGATTCATCATCTCATGCTTACACTTCAAAATCATAACTTAAGATATCATGATCAAAGAATGGGCTTCGACTATGCTTCCACAACTCTGATGCAGAAGATCATGATCCAGAAAAGTGTAAAGCATGACATCACAAAGATAATCACAACATCACAAAGAGACACATACACTCAAAGATGACTTGAAGCTAATTATATGGATGAAGAGCGAAGAGCAAAGTCAAAAGATCATCATATACATCAAGGAAGTCATCTTGAGTCGTTTATCCATGAAGAATCAACAACTACGAGCTACAAAAGAATCTACAAAGATCTCAATGCAAGAAGTCAAGAATATCTCCAAGTGGTGAATATTTCCAGGGGTGACCTCCCTTAGGGGGAGATTGTTAGGAATACGTTTTTTGTATAAGAAAGATTCGGTCACCCCTGATATGATTAAGCATTGATTAGCTCGTAGTAGTTACAATAGTTAGTTAAACGTAGTTTAGAAGTAGATTAGTTCACGGAAGAAGGACGGGTCTTTACCCACTGTATACCTGATCCGCAGCCCAAGTGGCACGCCCTAGTGGCAAAACTCTTGTACATATAAGCCCTCTCCATCCTTGGAGAGGGTAAGCCTTCTCTCATAATTCTATTTTCTTTTTTTTGGTTTTCTCTCAAGGCTTCATCTTTTTCTCTCTCTAACTTTCTCGCTCTACATTTCTTTCTTCTTTCTCTTACTTGTAACAAACCAAACCACAAGTATGAACGAGTTTATGATGTTATCTAGTATCCTACATCGTCGATCCTTCAGACACACCAATTGCCAAGTCTCTAAATGCAAGTAAGTCATGCTAACACTTCAGATACCTGAGAAAGACATGCTAAAAATCAGCAACGCTGGTGAGTTCATAGGTTTAAAGTTAAAACAATACGGGACCTGAAGAGTTTAGTGTTATGTGTAACTAGAGTAGGCATAGACATCACAATCCAACATAATCACAATCTCAATCAATAGTTTATCATGTTTTCCTACCTTTTCTTCTTGATATACCCACTTGGTGTCACAAACTGGTGGTGGTGATGGTTTTCAGTGGTGGTGGAGCAAGGTTCGAGATGGTGAGGTTTGATTTGGGGCGCGTGTAACATATCACAAGAAAGAGTGACTCATGAGGAGTCAAATGATAGTGGTGGTGTAGCCGGATGACCGGCGGTGATGGTGATTTTGTGGTGGCAGCCGGCGGCTGACAAAGAGAGAGGGGAGGGAGAGTGAGAGAGGTGATGAAGATGATATTATGAAGTGGTGGTTTTAGGTTTAGGGTTATTATACCCGTAACTTGCAAAAAGGTCCCTATGTTTTATATATTTTCAAAAAGGGTGCCAAAACATGGACTTACGGTGTAAAGTCTTAATAAACTTTCCCGAAAATACATACGTTTATTCACGAAAAATACTAAACGTTGCAAACATAAATTTTTAATCGTCACCATTCACTTAAATACATTTTCCCATTGAATTTTGATAATAAACACGTTTATAAAAATAACGCATGATCGTTTCTCATTAAATCCCGGCTCTCACTTCCCGAGCCCATATTTATTATCAAAAATCCTCAATACGCGTTTATATATACGCCATCATTTTGAAATAGGTTTTTCCATAAAACGTGAATATAAATACGCCTCTATTTATTTCGCGTAATAAAACTTTTATATATATATATATCATATTATTAGGTTCCTAGTGCCAGAGTCGAAGTAGTGCCTAACTAAATGATGTGTGTTATTTTACACATGTTTTTGACCTTAGTTTAAGTATAGAAAAGACCAAAAACTAACGTGAAACGCCAAAGATATAGTGTTTTTGTGTTTGTGACTGTGCAGGAAAGGATATTGCATAAATGGCATGAAAACCAACCAAAAAG
>LBNU01011321.1:26672-39338 GCA_014162995.1 Artemisia annua
ACCACCATGTAGTTCTCTCTAACTACTCTACCTCGACGGTCCGTTCTTTCCGGTCTAGGGTATGTCGTACCCTCATGTTGGGTGTATACTATACACCTTGTACACTACCAATATTGTCTCCCAGATTCTGGGTGCAAGTACAACCGCACCCAAAGTTCACTCTGGAATGACATGACTTCTCTCGCACATCTCAATTTGGCGAGGGACGTAATCTACTCCTCCTCCATTCACATCAAACATTTCGGAAATCTTCATACAACACATCATAATCAGTAACAGTGTCTACACTTTTCACTGAAACAACTAGGATAGGTGTTCTTCACCGTTCCCTCCTTGGAAGTTATCCTGCTTCCTTTCCATTCATATCAAAACGTTCCTCAATTTTCTCACGAACACCAAGACTTTGCAAGGCGTACTACACCGTTCTATCTTTGGAAGTTATCCTACTTCCTTCCTACTTTCCATTTATTTACCCTTTACCTCTTCTTGGTTTAGTCTACTAAGGTTTTGCTATCTCGGGAGACTTTCGTTAGTTCTCCGTTATCTCCCAGCAATTCCCAATTATCGACGTCTCTCATTCAGACTGGCAGGGGAATTCTCCACCCTTGATTGACCAACTCTTGATGAGATCCACGAAAATGCAATTCGCATGACCAAGAGATCTTACAGTCAAATCGAATACATACTCACAGAGTTTCGTATTATAGCTATCTCCTTCTCTAGCTGTTACGATGTCACACTCTGGTGTCCTCCGTGTTTTTCTACACACTTTTCTCAGTGGTTTTAGGATATCTGGGGCCGAATACTATCGCAACCCATCCTATTAGAGTTCACATCAGCGATTCCTGGAGGCGGTTGGGCGACGGCTAACCATCAGACACACTTTAGGGCTATAATAGCCACCACAAGTATGAACGTAGTCTTCGGGCCATCTCTCTTCCCAATCCATCGTTGCTGGCGGCATCCAAATCGTGGGTTGTTCCTTTGACATTTCGCTCGAACATTGGAATTGATCGAACAGATCATATATCTTCGGTAACGGGCATCGAATTTTCATCGGTAGCTTGATTCGTTGTGTTTTAGTGTGCAAAACAACAAGTATTCAAAAATATCAACAAAGTGGAGTCAAAGTTATCGTGAGTGACAACAAGACGTAGAGAATTACAAGTAAACCTTTTAGGAAAAAGATTACCTCGTAAACTCGTGCAATGTGATATTTGTGAGACCGGGAAGTGATTTCCCGAGTCGTACCCCAACGAGGTGTGAATGGAAAGATTCGTTAAAGATCAAGATTAAAGACTTGTATGTTTGGTTGTGAAAGATTGTTTGGTTTTATGGTACGTAAAATTAACGAAAATGGAAAATTAACGAACGAGGATGAAAATAAAATAACCTAAAGGGAACAAAAGGCAATTGGCAAACTAGGGGAATCCTAAAACACTACGGGAAACAAAGTTAGGTATCGGGAATCCTAAAACACAATTAAACAAATAAACGTGACGTTTATTCTAAATAAACGTCAACGTACAAATAAAAACGCGAAATTATTGCTACGCAAATCCTACGGGCCTAAAAATAATTTTCTAACGCACTAAAAGACAAAAGAAAATTTTAGAAAAAAGAAAATTAAAAATTTAATAAAAATTCTATTTATTATTAATTAATAACTAATTAAACAAAATTAATTCAAATTAAATACTTAAACTACCTAAATAAATCTAAAACTTTTTTTGGAAATTTAATTAAACTAAATTAAACTTAAGAAAAATAAAAACTTTAAAAAATCACTTATTTGTAAGCTGGAATAAGCAGTTTATTCAAATAAGCTAAAAAAAGATTGCTACTCTAAAAATAAAAAGGGGAGAGTATAACACTGAGAAGTCCCTAGGGCAGATGGTTTGTGATGTGTGTGCTTGTGCTTGTGTTTGTGTGAGGCTAGAGGTCCCAGGTTCGACCCCAACTTTTTACACAAAATTTATTTTATTTTTCTTTTTTCTTTTTCTTTACTACTTCACAACCACAGAACACAAGCTCAAACCCTTTTCTTTTGAAAACAGATTTTAGCAATCACACAACTTAAACAAATCAGATTCAGAATCAAAGTTTTGATTTTGTTTTCAAATTTTGTTCAAGAAAATTTTCAAAGGAATTCAATGGGCCAAAACAAGCTGAGCTTAAGCAATCATAACAACAACAAACAGAAACATGGACAGTAACAACAACAACAAGTTTGAACAATCAACAATAGCTTAACAAGAACAACAAACAGGAACAAGAATAAGCAGTGGCATGAACAATTGGCCAAATAAGCCAATAAGCCCCTAATAAGCTTCAAGGGCTTAAACAAACTGAGAATAGCAACAACAACAACAAAGAAGACAAGAACAACAAATATGAACAACAACAGGAAAAATCAACAACTCAGACAATAACTAGAGCAAGAACATCAACAACAAACAACAAAAACACACAAGCAGTAGCAGTCAAAAAGGGGCCAAAGTAAGTGCTCAAAATAAGCACTTAATAAGCAGTAAAAAAACTAATTGCTAATTCCTAAACTCTACCTAGGGGAGTGCACAAATCAACAAACTTTACTCAATTTGGTCAAGAAAAGAGCACATGAGAAGCTTTTGAAAATCAACCCAACCCACTGACTTGACTGGGTCAGGGGATGTTTTGGTCAGAGAAGCACCTTCAAGGTCAATTTTCTATGGTCAAATCTTTTCTAAATTCCAAAATTCTTTTTGCTATGGATAAACAAGCTGGCTAAGTACTCAAATCAACAAATCTTATACATTTCCATACACTAACAAAGCCTAGAGAGTGGTTTGAAAATCATACAAAATCTGAGTTATGCAAGTTTGACTTTGAAATAACTTTGAGCAATATTGACTTATATGAATTTCCACTGAGCTTGATTCATCAATGATGTTATATTAACCTAAGATGAAGCTAAATTAGGCAACCTTAACAGAATTTGAAGCAAATTGAAAAAGATGACACAAGGAATCACAACAGTTAAGCTGTTGTGACTCTTAAGTTGCAAATTTGACTTTTTGGTATAAAAGTGACCAAGTAAATGGTCAAAATTGACTATATTGTATCTAACGACAGTAAGCAAGCAACCCCTAAACCCTAATACCAACTACATCCTAGCATAATTACTTGTTCCAAACACCCCTAATAACACAGAAATCATGAATTTCAAAGCAAAGAATAAATTTTAACAAATGAAACTGAGATTTAACCTATTACTAATGACATATTAGAATAAATGAACAATAATTAACAACAATCAAGAACAGTAACTAATGATCACAGATTAGGCAAAGAAATATAGAGGTAAAATCTTACAAGAAGTCCAAAGAGCAACACCAATGAGAACCAGATCCAAGAACCATTTCCTATGCTCCCATGAGCTCTAAACCAGGTTCCATAACAATACTTGCTTCTTCTTCTACCTTTCTTCTTCTTCAAAAATTTTTATTATTTTTTTTTTTTAGAATTTTCCTTGATATTTTCTCTTTTTCTTTTCTTTTCTGTTTTCTTGTTTCCTTTTAATTAAAACTAGCTTACTAACATTTAAATGATATTTATAAACCAAAACAGTAAACTTTGAATAAAATTCAAGAAGAAAAAGCAAAATTCGAATTTGAACAAACTTGGATTAAACTTTCATTGAACTGAAAATGAAGAGTTACAATACTGAAATAAGAAAGAAAAACAGAAAATTAAACTAAGATTGGATGCCTTTGAGGCTTACACTAGTTCCCTATTTATACTTAAACTAAGAATTAGGTAGCACTTCTTGCTTGTGCTTGTTTGCTGAGAGAAAACCTTGTAAAAATGTTCCTTGTGCTTCCTGGAACAAATCCCAGTCGTCCAATTCAGCCAGAGGTGATCTCATCCTTTAAATCCATTTTTGGCGCCAAGGTGAAGTCGTGGATTGCTGACCTGGTTGGTGTTAGGTAGGAGTTTGTGAGAGGTGTGGGTAGGTAGTGGGATGGGGAATGGTGATGGGGGGAGCTTTTGAGGGTGGATGGAGTATGGCAGAGGTGAAGGTGGGGTGATGGTGTTTATCCAGGTAAAAGGGGGGGAAAGGAAGAAGGCAGAGTTTGACTATTTGACTCTGTGGAATGTTATAAAACGTGGGGTGGGTATTGGGCTAAGGGTTAAGTTGGGCTTGCTGGGTTATAATAAGAAAAGGGTTATGGGGTATTGGGTTTAGATGGGTGTTGGGTTAATAGTTTAGGTGTAGTATGGGATTTATTAGTAATTAGCCCAAGGACCAAAGATGTAATAATCTGATTTTTCGAGGACCAATTCTGCCATTATCCTAAACTTCAACAAAGGGCCAATCTTGCCAAGTCATAAATTCCAAAGGTCCATATTGTCATTTATTTCCATCTTTAAATTTCCCGGGGACCAATTTTGCCAAATTCCAAACTACAGGGACCAAACTTGTACAATCTCCAAACTTATCACCAAAGGATCATTTCTGCCAAAGTTCATTAGTACAAGGACCATGATTGATGTTTTCCAAAATTTAAATCCCAGGGACCATTTTTGACAACTTTGCAAAGTGCAGGGACCAATTTTGCAAAACTTTGAAACTTTTCACCAAAGGACCAAATATGACAATTTTTGATTTTCCAAGGACCTTTGATGACTTTTCTTACAAATTAAATGGCTAGGGACTGATTTTGACAAGTTTTGAAAGTTGAGGGACTGAAACTGCCAATTATGCAACACTTTGTTCGTTTTTCATTTGTTTTTGATCATTTTGCATATAAAACACGACCCTGGGATATTTTCAGTATTTTGATGTATTTCCGAGTGTTTTCACGTGTTTTGGCAGTTAAAATACGATAAAAATGATGAGTATTTACACACTCATCATAGCTTATTCGACTCTCGACAGTTTGGGTATACGCGGAAACATCTATTCTCCTTCCTTATAGGTCTCACCAGAGCTCCTTATGTTGACAAACTCGGCCGCGTGAACCCCCTTCTTTGACAACTTTGTCAATCTTTTCGAAGGCTCTTCCAGTTCAATACGGCGGTTTGGTGAGGTATTTGGGCTACGGATGCAGCACCAGATCTTAACTCGATCTGAAGTTTCACTTGTCTAACAGGTGGGATCCTGGCAAGTCGTCTAGGACTATTCTTGGGGAATCCGAACGATTGGCACGCATTCTCTACGTTTTTCATTCTTCCCCTTCTCAGTAACAAGGCAGGTATTCACTCGCTCCTACTATAAGTTAATTGCTCCCGGAATTTAATCGTCGTAGTGAATGACATGATTGCTACAAGCAAGCACATCTCTCTACCACTTACGAGATCATGAGTCATCAGGAATTCGTCCAACTCGAAGTCTTCGTCTATGCATAGCTCAGGGTTCTNCGCATTCTCTACGTTTTTCATTCTTCCCCTTCTCAGTAACAAGGCAGGTATTCACTCGCTCCTACTATAAGTTAATTGCTCCCGGAATTTAATCGTCGTAGTGTATGACATGATTGCTACAAGCAAGCACATCTCTCTACCACTTACGAGATCATGAGTCATCAGGAATTCGTCCAACTCGAAGTCTTCGTCTATGCATAGCTCAGGGTTCTAGAATTATCGGAAAGATATTGTTGCATAGGACGGTATGCAAAAGAGTTTCTCTTTCTTGGATGAAAATTAGCGTAATGGAATCTTCGTAATTAAAGTACGGCGTCGATTATGGCTGGATTTCATAGGACGGTAGAGGAATAAATCACTCTTAAATGAAAGCGTTTGGGTAGAGGATGAGAAAAATTAATTTCGCGATGAGGGTTTAAGCAACTACTCTTAGCATCACATGATTCCTACCTGAATTATACATAGGTGGCCAGTCTTTGTATAATTGAGGTCCAATGATGTCATGCTGAGTTTAGTTACAAGAACGAGTGATCAACTCTTTCAGGTTTGGGAACAATATTCAAGTTGATAATGGGAATCAGCAGAAGTAATGATACAAACAGTAACGGTAGATGAAGTAAAGCATTAGATACTAGCAGGGATGAATAAGAAACGATCAGAGAAAAGGTAACGGATAGAAGAGGGTCTTAAGCTCGCACGATTCTTGCAGGCATATCACGAGGGGCTCAAAACATAGAAACTTAAGAAATTCTACTCGACATCATTCCTAGGACAGTCATTCCTAGGACAGTCATTCCTTGACGCCACGTCTTACTCCAGGTATCCTCTTCATTCTCGATTTTTCCTTTAGCTCTACAACTCCTTCGTTCCTACGGTTCCCAATACTCATTCACGTGGTTTTCCTTCTTTCTCCGTTTAACACTTGCGACACTAGCCTTCCAATCCGACCCAAAGGTTATCTGAACCAATGCATGGGTCTTAGATCTATGGTCTCTAGCTAAGTGTCCAACCTACAACACTTACGACACGTCTCAGCACACCAACCAGGGTGGTGGGGCTCGTAACGGTCGCACTTAGGTTGATTCTCAGTGTACCTCAGATTTTCTCCAGCTTTGATAGCATAAGCCTCAACGGCTTCTTGTCATTCGTCGGTTTTTCTCTCACCTTTTCGAATTCTCTCCATTTCCTCTTGTTTTTCGCTATCTAAGCAACAACATCACCAACTAATTGGTTCATACAAGTCCGCGCCTGCTTTATGGTGTTGTGTAGGCTAGTTGTCTCAGCCGAGATTACATTGTCTCGGATTGGTTAAGACAATCCTTCAATGTAACGCTCAATCTCACAAGCCTCACTCCTTACAATTTCGGGGCACTATTGGAATATCTCAAAGAAGCGATGAGTGTANCAAGTCCGCGCCTGCTTTATGGTGTTGTGTAGGCTAGTTGTCTCAGCCGAGATTACATTGTCTCGGATTGGTTAAGACAATCCTTCAATGTAACGCTCAATCTCACAAGCCTCACTCCTTACAATTTCGGGGCACTATTGGAATATCTCAAAGAAGCGATGAGTGTAGGTTTGTAGCTCAGTACCTCTCATTTCGTGCTTCCAAAGTTTGACTTCCCGTTCCTTGAGTGGTCTTCCTACTACCTCTTGTTGTCAATCACTTCCTTAGTCGTATCTCATTCCATTAGATATCCAAAGTACTACGAAGTGTAGCTGATCACCAGGTAACACGTCGTCCTCGTTAGATGGGGCAGTCCATCCATATAGTGCTCTATCTTATGCGCTTCGGTATGAGCTATCTCAAGTCACCGTAGTGACAGCTCCTGGAAGCTACAGGCTCAGCTTGGCATGTCGATGCCTTTCGCCTCATAATTCCATACTTCAATCTCTTATCGTTCTCACTTCACCACAAATGAGTAGTTTCTAAACAATATCGCCTTAAATTCTCCTCAAAACATAGAATAAGTCACCTCGATGCTCCTATCGAGTGAACAAGGCCTCCTTCACCTTTGATTTCCTTCCTCTTCAACGCATCAGACCAACAACCTCCTCGATCCCTCCAATTCAATTGCCATGCGACTCTATAACCCCTCGTACGCTCCCTTACGAGCGTCGTTTGCGGGTCCTGAAGTTCTGGCAGAAGGGTTTGTGTGACTTATCTCAGTTAGTATCTCTACCACTCGTTGGGTCACTAACTGCTATATAGTACTCGACTCACCGCAACATGTCTTGGTGGGACCGGGTTGTTCGTAGTTTAGCTTGGAATGACTATGGCTGACCACAACGACCTTTTTGAATAGCATTAACCAGATGTGTTCGCGCGGCATTGGTATGTGCATCCATCATTATCGTGTCGATACAAGATCTTCCGAGTTTCATCAACGGTGAATAGAAGAAGTGTTGGTAGCTAAAAGCTAGGATATCTAACCGAGAATTATTCGATTCAGGGTTCGCAACAATCAAATCCATATCTATTCGTACTCTTAACGCAATAGTTTTAAGGTGGTTTCTCAGATGATGCTAGATGGCATTTCGGAATAATAGGACGAATGTCCGATCTCAACATTAACTGATAACGAATATGACGGAACATATGGGTATTTTACCGCTCTAGAATCGATTAGTGAGGACTGGATAGGGAGGAGAGACAGTCTATGACAACGGTGGTATATAATTATCATATTCAGGGCATCACACGCAATTTATGAGTCATAAGGGTGGGTCATACGCTAATAAATTTCCTCCGACGCACTTATCGGCCCTATTGGGTTCGTCAACCCCCGAAGTCCGATAACTGTTGCGGTCTAGTTTATTAACGTTAAACCAACCCGTAACTCAAACAATAACCAAATCTTCCAAATAAATATACCACATATCTCATCCATCAAATATAATTTCAATTCTAATACCACATAATTCCCAATATATCATCAAAACCATTATCACATAAATCGAGACACGCTCAAAGGCACATAGGTCTACACATAAGTTCAAATCAATTATCATATAATTCTCAACTATATCCAGATCAAGAAGTCAATGCATCCAGCATTGCTCTAATCATACTTAATCAAGCTCGAATAATTCTCAATATGCCATTCGATCAAAAAAATCGAGGCTTCCAATGATTTCCAATCGTCTCAATCATTTATCATACATAACGTCAAGATCATCAAATAAACACGCAAAGGGAATAGTGAAGTCCTAACGTAACACTAGTTTCCCGTTTCTAACTTCCAAATCACAAACGCATCATATACTTATATACTCTCAAGTCAAACAATCATAATGCAATGTTCAAATCGCATCTATCCCAAAATAATCATTTCATATTCTCATAGCGTTCAAAACTTATCTTAAAGGGAATACTTTGGCTTGGCAGCTGGCAGGCGTCGGTCGAGGATCGATTTTAATGAAAAGAATTTTATGAAAATGGTTATAGTTTAGGTTTTGAAAATTACCTAGTTCTCTATAACCTTGGCTCTGAATACCAATCTGTAACACCCCCAAAATTCGTACAGCGGAAGACTTAACAAGTTTTCGGGGTGCTACTACAATGGGTAGACATCACAAGTATAGATAACGAGATAGCATGTATTTGAATGCAAAAAGAAATCCATGATTTGGTTACAAAGTTTGCATTCATCAATCTAGTAGAGGAAAGCCCATAAATGAATAAAAGATAGGTCCTCGTAGAAAAATCAGAGTTCTTGTCGATCCTTCAGACACACCAATTGCCAAGCCTCTAAATGCAAGTAAGTCATGCTAACACCTCAGATACCTGAGAAAGACATGCTAAAAATCAGCAACGCTAGTGAGTTCATAGGTTTAAAGTTAAAACAATACGGGACCTGAAGAGTTTAGTGCTATGTGTAACTAGAGTAGGCATAGACATCACAATCCAACATCATCACAATCTCAATCAATAGTTTATCATGTTTTCCTACCTTTTCTTCTTGATATACCCACTTGGTGTCACAAACTGGTGGTGGTGATGGTTTTCAGTGGTGGTAGAGCAAGGTTCGAGATGGTGAGGTTTGATTTGGGGCGCGTGTAACATATCACAAGAAAGAGTGACTCATGAGGAGTCTGTTAGGAACACGTTTTATTAATATCAAGTCTCGGTCATTAAGTTTTGTAATAGGTTGCTTTAGAATATTGTTTAGTTAAGTTTTATTCATGTTTACATAAGTTTAGTTCATGTTTACATGTTTTGCTAAAGTCTAAGGGGCAATATTGACAATCGTGGAAACCCCTAGACACTATAAATAGTGATGTAAACCCTCCAAGGAGGGTGTTGGTTCTCTTAGGAATATCAAAGTTCATTTCATTTTATTTTCAAGAGTTCCTTCCACTTTCTCTCTCTACTCTCTTTCTCTCTCTAAAGATTATGTGTTTTATGTTAAAAAAAATGATGACCTAACAAGTGGTATCAATCGCCAAGGGATAATATAGGTTGTTTTAGGTTAGATTTGGTAGAAACAACATCGATTAGAGGCTGTTTGGATTCATTCGTGGCTGTTCTTGTTCGTTCTTATCGAGTAAGGAGGTCCATTTATCGAGTAAGTATAGCAAGTTTTTCGGGGTATCAAGTAAGCATATCATTCTATCGAGTAAGGCCTAGGCTTTATCGAGTAACTGAAGAGTTATCGAGTAACTCATCTTTGCTGAGTTAGGCTGGTTCACCCTTATCGTTTATCGAGTAAGGTTATATTGTGTTCTTTACTAGGCCAAACTCTGTCCGGTTTGATTTTTGTTATCGAGTAAGCTTAGCTTATCGAATATCTGTCTTATCGAGTAAGCTTCACCTTATCGGATAAGGGAATCTGCTAACTTATACTTATCAAGTAAGAACCTTATCATCGAGTAAGTATTCTTTACCGAGTCACAGTAATTATCGAGTAAGGAACCCAGAACAACACCTTTTCGAGTAAGGTCTTCAGAAACTTTTTACCTTCAATTTTCGCCAACACATCTAATCTACAACAACAACCTTTATTTATCCTTAAAGATCCATTTAACATAATCATTAATCATGTCTCAACCACCGTTCTACAATTACCTTCATCATCATCAGCAGCTACAACAAAATCGTCAAGAACAACCGTATCAACAAATGACTCAGCAACCGCATCATCAACCATACTACATGCACGAACAACATCAACTCTTAATGCATCAACAACAATTTCCATAGCAACCACCATACTTGCATCAACAAATGCAAACCAATCTTCCACAACCTAAGCAAACTAATTGGTTTGATCAAATGTGCGAAGCAATCACTAGTCAACAATCTCGTCATGAGGCAGGGTCTCTTGACATTCCACCAATGCTTACACCTGGCAACTATGTTCAATGGGCTAGTCATTTCTTACGATTCACTGAACTCAAGAAACCACATGGGAAGTATATGAAGAAGGTGATTCATGAAGGACCATTCCAATGGCCTACTACAACGACTCCAGGTGATCCTAATGTCAATCCTCCAAGACCTGACACTGTCACCCCACTTCCTGAATCTTCACTCACCGCAGAGCAACAACTTCATCGGGAAGCAAATGAACTTGCAATGATCTACATTATTCAAGCAATTCCTAATCCGATCTTTAGAAGTGTTGATGCTCAGAAAACTGTTAAAGATATGTGGGAACATGTTCATCTCTTGATGGAAGGTACTGAGTTGAATCAAGAGGACATGCAATCAAAGCTTTATATGGAATATGAAGACTTCATGATTGAGTCAGGGGAATCACTTGAGTCTTACTATCATCGTTTCACCAACATCATCAATGATTTGGATCGTCATAACATCATACTCCCAAGGATTGTTATCAACACGAAGTTTCTAAGTTGTCTTGGTCATGAATGGAAGAAATATGTCACGTTTGTCAGGCAGGCTAAGAATCTTCATGATGCACCATATCGATTGTTATTTGATTATCTGAAGCACCATGAGAGTGAAGTGAACAAGGATAGAGCTCTTCGTACAACGTTGTCACCTCCTCTGAATCCTAACTCACTAGCACTGGTTGCTCAATCTCACCTTGCTCCACAACCATCAAATCATGCCTATGTTCAGGAACAAAAATACTTCAACTACCCTCAACCAAATCCTTCTTTATCATTACTCATATATGATTCTACTCAACTAAAGCAACATCAGTTCAAGTGACTCATATGACAATAATGACTCCATGTTCTACTCCAATGCTAACAATGATGAAGATGAAGAGGAATTTAACAACTTGAATCAAGGAATTGCACTCATCGCTAAAGCATTCAGCAAATTCTCCAACAAGTCGAACAACCGTCTTCGTTCTTCATCTAACACAAGGAATCAAGCTGTTGTTAATGATGACCGAGTTGAAGTTCAAAATCGTAACATTGGTAGATCTGGTTTTCCTGGTAATTTGGGCAATTCTGGAAATGGTCAGCGGTTTTAATGCAAATGGTAGCTTTCGGAATAATGATGCTGCTCCTCAGAAAAGGGTTGAGATTGTTGAAACGGGTAATACAGATTCTGGTAACACTGTCATTCATTGCTACAACTGCAATGGGATTGGTCATTTAGCAACTGCATGTCCTTCACCGAGAACTCAAGGCAGTAAGTATCACAAGGAGGCATTACTTCTTGCTCTCAAGGATGAAGCTCGTGGAAACGTCAACGCTAAACACAACAACTTCATGGCCAATGCTCAATCTGATGATGACATGGAAGATCTGGAAGTAAACGCTGCAGTTATGCTTATGGCCAATATGCAGGAACTCCATCTGAGTGATTCAGGCCCAGTGTATGACACTGATGGCTTATCTGAGGTACATGATTTAAACACTTGCTTAATACATGATATTGCCTCCCCTTCTGCATGTGCATCAGATGAGGAACAAGTTGTTCAAATCAATTCATTATTATCTAGTCAAGAGGATGACCAAATAAGCACGTTTGTTACATTTGACGACGACGATCAAATTGACCCTGTGGTTACATTTGATGATCACGTTCAAGTGAACCAAACTGTTGTATTTGATGATCCACTTGATGATGGTTATAATGATCAGTTTGAACAACATGAACCTTCAAATGATCCAGATTCGGATCTCAGAACTATGCTTATGATATAACACCCCCATTTTCAGGTTTGCAGCGGAAGGGTCATGGGGTGCTATATATCGATCACATAGTACAAACATAATAAACAAGTTTCATACAAGAAATATTTAATAAACATAAACCTTAAAAGGTTATTATGTTTTACA